>OENM01001457.1:2830-31480 GCA_900239745.1 Rotaria magnacalcarata | reverse complement strand
CCCCCCCCCCCCCTATTTACGCTTTAGAACTTTTGCTTTGTTGGCAAGAATATTTGAAGCGGTACCGCCTTTTTTTCTTCCACTTCTAGGTGCTAAGCTCTCCTTGTGTTTTTCGTGATGCTGTCCGTTGGATTTACTTAAGTCGTAGTCGCGAAAAAGTTTCTATCTCTTACGAAATGTAAAATAGGAATCACACGAAGCCCATCATTCAAATCAAAGCAAAAATAAATTTACTAAGCTGAAATACAATCGACTGGCTAAATATTAAAAATAAAACAAATTAAATTGCTTTATCGAACAAAGATTTTCTATGGAATCTTTAGAGTTAATTTCATCAAATGAAAAAGAAACACTTAAATATTTACTTTATGTTTTATATTTAAATCTCGAATACTATTGTCATGCTGAATATTTTGTATAACTTTCAAATTGTCTATACTATTTGATTCAATGAATTTTCGATAAAATAAATCCAAATCGGTTTTGGTTTTAATATGTGAATGGAGAAGATTTTCTTCAAAATTATTCAATAGATTATTATATGTTAATACTGTATATGATCCTAATAGAATAAAAGTAATGACTAGATAATAGATCATTATCTAAAAAAAAGGAATTTTTTTTCTTCTAAACTAAGAATGAAAATAATGAAATTTCAAAAGAAAAGATAAACTAATGGCATTTATTTTCTAACTGATAATCGAACTGAAATATTTTTATCACAAAAGTCAATGAAAATAATATTTGAAACTATTCATTTTTCTTTTCGTTTCAACTTTACTGATGATGGCAAAACGCTCGAGACGAATCTCGATTGCAAACATAATCATAAATGCGTATACGATGATAATAACGCCAAACTGATGCTAATACCAAGGCAATTATAACACCGATAATAAGAAAAAGATTTTGACATATGAGAATAAGTGTTTTTATTAAACGGCGTTGTTTTGATGTTTGATTTGTTTGTTTGAGAATTATTTGTAAATGATGACCAAAATCATTCAGCTCCGGAATCTCAAATAATAAGAAAAAAATAAAACATATTTTAAGCCAGTCACGTTACAGAACGCAAAAGGTTCATAATTGAAATTTATGGATAAAGTTTTTGTTGTTTGGATTCTATGACAACAGACAAAATTTTATTTCTTAAAATCGGCGTTCTATTCTATTGCAAAGTGTGTCTATAGAGGTTAACATTGGAATTAGTTGGATTTTTTGCTACTAATTAAAACACTCAGAATCAGATTCTGTAAAAGAAAAATCAACCCATTCCTGAGTCACAATTACATCATTATCATTAGAATTGTTATACGACTCCTCTACCGTAAGCACTATGCTATTATGAACCGCGCTTCAACATAAGATGGAAATCTGTGTCTGGCAGCCTTTTATATTGTGTTCTTTCACAGTTTGGTATCTACTGCTGAAAATAAAATCTCATAGATGTCAGAAGTTCTATATCAGCTTTCAACACTATTTATTAGTTCTTATATTTATCTGAAATACGTCCTTTAAATAGTAGAAGCAAATCTATACGTCTAAAAAACGGTTATTCATTTTTGCATTGATTATGTAACATGATATTTGGATACTATCATCACTTATGTATATAGTGTATCAAGATAACTTAGTTCTATTTTCTATTTATTAGTTTACTTTAATAAAATTATTTTTTTCAATGAAATAGAAAATTTATTGCATCTATTTAATATGACTGTCTTGAATAAATAATGCAATTTCGAGCGTTTTCTATGGCATTGTATGGTCACATTCGAGTTATAATAAAAGAAATGTTTGGGCATCCCATGAGGATAATTACAGTCAGCCAGAAAAACAAGAAAACGTATTTTATATGGTCGTAAATCTCTGAAAATTGACGTTTAGTCGATGTAATATTATGACCATCTTTTATTAGAGCCCGTGCATACTTGATAAGGGCTGTTAAACAATCTAAAAATTGAGTACTTGACCGTTTATAATCACAATAATTTACCTAATAAATGATAACAAAACAAGCTGAAACAATTCTACATATTTGACCCGAGTCATCCTGAGCCTCGATCAAAATATTCCGAAAAAATATATATTATATAAAACTATGAATATCTTCCATATTAATAATAATCGGCACAAAGCCTAATGTTGCCATTTGAAAAAAAAATCTGTCTAAAATGGAATATATCAAAGAGTATTCTCGTGAATTTATTGTTTATTTCGACGCAAAAAAAACGATCGACTAATGAAATGCATAAATAAACAGAGAAACATAAAACAGACCGAAAGATTTTTCCATCTGACACCTCAAAACAGATGGCAAAGAAAAACGATGGCTTAGAACTAAACGTTGTCCTACTTCACTATGAATAAAACACTGCTCATTAAAGCGAAAAAGACGAATATTCATTTTTATCTAGCATGTCTTACAATCTTGAAGACTTATTTATCGCTTAAGGCATTTAATATTTCACTTGACGCATCACATTTCTTACTGCTTATAGAATACATAAAAAAGGGTCTATGCTAATAAAAACTAAGAAGAGAATCAATGGACTTTCGGATAGATTTTCTTCTTATTAAATCTACATATGACAGTGATTTTTTGGTACTTTTAACTTAACAAATGTATCATGCACGTAATAAAAAGTTCGAATATTCCTATGAAAATATCTTACCAAGGTTACAAGGGCCGTATAAAAGAGTGCACCATATACAATTGAATAAATATATTCCGTACGAATATAATTTAGATTATTATCAAATCGTTGATTAATTTCCATAAGAATGCCACCAATTAAATAGCCGAGTAGAAGAAAAAAGATTGAAATAATAAGAAAAAAAAGACCACGCTTTCGGCCCATTGATGAAATAGCCTCTAAATAAGTTTTCATTTGTGCGATAAAATACTTCAATTTATTTTTGCGTCTTACGTGAATGACGTCGAAATCCTTCGCTGAAAACCATAAGAGACAAGACCAATCCAATGAGACGATCGTGTGCCAAGGCTGTTGATAGAGCACACCCGTAGATGAGATCATTGGAAAAATCATTGATTATGTGATATAATATGAGATTACGTGTTTGATGAGGGAGTTCATTTTCGGAATGATGATGATGACGACGAGATGCCGACTTATTATTATTATTATTATTAAGAGGAGTTTGATTTGCTTGTGAATTGATTTCGTCATCATCACTGTCAGAATTTAGCTAAGAGAAAAATAAATACATTTGCTTCCAGTGAAATCCTACGATTTGAACAATCAGTTATGATCACAGTGAAATGTAATATTATTTTTCATGAGTCAACGAGAACAGCGTACACTCTGACATGCGAGTTATTTAATACCATGAGATTCTTTTTACCTTTTCTAAAAATTAGTCGGGAAAGTAAGCGTCAATAGAAGAAATAATAAAGAGGAAACAGTAGAAGAAAATGCCGCTATAATCTCAAAATACTTCTATTCTACGATAATAAATTATAGAGAAAACTTTCACCTGTATCTATCTGACATCCGAAAAGCAAGTCATTTCTAGTTAACTTCGAGTACTCTAACCAAAACATGTCATTAGTATAATGACTTTCTGCAACTCTAAATGGAAAGAAGCTTCTACTCCATATCCGATCCACTTATTACATCTATAAAGCTTTCACGTGAGAGTTCCAAGATTGAACTCTGGAATCAGCGTTGCCGCATGTATAGTGTGAGGTTCTTACAGATTTCCGAATCATCTAACCTCTAGGACATAATGGATTTGAATATTACTAATGGACTGAAATACTTTTAATTCTATTTAATCTGACTAACTATACGTATATCAAATTGATCACTGAGTCTTTCTTCGGAATTATTTAGAAAAACAAAGAAAGTGAAATCCAATATTGTATATGAATCTTAAAAAATGTTTCAAACATTTCTAAATTCATTATGGAAAAAAAAACTTAGTTCACTCATTATCAAAATTCTATGACAAGCATGATAATCTTCAAGACGATTATCTGGAACTTCTATCCTCTATTTACAAAATAAAACTAGATCAAGCATTCTATCTTAGTCGAATTACCCAGGAGAAAATATTTAATTCAATCAGTCGTATGAAAAGATGAGGTAAAAGTCTCATCATATGAATCGTTCCTATTTTAACTTACTGGTATTCTTGCCGGTGCACTCGAATGTCTACGAGGCTGATCACCCTAAAAAAATTGATTTTTCTTATTCAACGCAAAAACAACAACAACACAGAGACATACTTCTTCACTAGCATGTAATGTTCCATGCATTCTAGCCATTTGAATCATTGATGCATCCGATAATTTTCGTAACTCATTTGCATCATCAGTTGTTTCATTCGAGTTTATCTAATAGACTTTAAATATAAAGAAAATAAAAAATCAATTTCAAAATATTTACTTCATCGATTTTAAATCGAAATCGAAGAAGTTTTTCGACAATAAAAAACAAATAAACACCGAAAAATACAACAGTTGCTCGAAGTAGATAAGTATAGGCAAAATCTTCATTTGGTATTTCATAAATCTTAAGTTTGACAAAACAAAAAAGAGAATTATTTTCAATCTGAATTAATATTTGTTTTTTCTATACATGCGGAATTAAATGATAAATAATTGTTCCAAGCATAATACCACATGTAAATGCATTAAAACCAAGACCTAACCAGAGACGATATTTTAATGATGGATGACGAACACTAGTTGCTGCATTTCCTGTATCGTGTGCATCAGATATGCTTTTTGATACTCCCACTGATGTTAACGATAAACAATGATCACCAGCAATAAAAAATATGAATATATGAATTAACTTGATACTTATAACAAGTATTAAACCCAATATCCATACTAAAATTATTTAAAATACCAACAAACAATTGTTTTCTTATGTATAAGTAAACAAATTGTGTGCATCTAATTTTTTAAAATAGACTTAGTAAGAAATCTTACATTGCAGATTTTATCATAAGCGACGCTCATTTTTCATGCAACAGCAATACTAATAGGTTTTATCGTTCTGTGAAACTATGTCAATTCCTTTTTCTATTTCATGACACAAAATTAATGAGGAAAAAAGCAATTTACAAGTTACTTTCTTCTAATCAATTTTCATGTTGCACAACAAGAAAAAGCATTTATACAGTTGCACAGAACAAAAAACATGCATATGTTTTAAGAAATTCACGATTTAAAACAAAATCTACTGTTAAAAAATTCCATAAGTTCTCTCCACGCAAACAAAATAAAATAAAACTTTAAATTGTGAGAATTTTACCGTCAAAAGTTGAATTTGATTTTGATTGAAGAGATTTTCTTTCACATCCTGGATTTTCAATACTGTATAGAATAGCCGGCAGAAGAGATTGAACATCATGAATAGATAATTTAGCATTGCTTTTGTTGAAACCATGAGCATACAGTAAATCAGCTCCTGACTCATAGCACTAAAATTTCACATGAGATTTCTATGGAAAAAAAACAACCAAGACATCCTACTGAATTTCTTAAATATTCTTCATCATAATCGTTTGTTCGAATTTTTGTTACATTGATTGGTGAATAAACCGTATCAACAGATCGATGATTTTTAACATCTTGTAAAATATTCCGATATAATTGATTTACTGTCGAATAATTATGAACATTGTCATGAACAAAATTAAGAAATATTGAATTATTTAATAAACATGATACAATATTAGAAGAATAGATTAAGGAAAATATGATTTTATACCAAATGCTTGTCATCTAAAATGAAAAGTCTCACATAAAAAAGTAGCTATTTTTATGCTATTGCGCATTCACCCAGAACACTGAAAATCAGTGTTTCTAATAATTAGTGTACCCCAGCAGAGCAAAGTGTATGTGCACTCTGTTTTTTGAGAATACACTTTATTTTCCTATGAAGTACACTGAAAATAAAATTTTTGACTTAGCAGGATGAGGCGTACATTGTGCTTCGAAGTCCTATTAAAAATACTGCTGAAAATACTATTTTAAAGTCGAACTTTATCTTGAATATCGCATGCGCAAAAAAAACAACATTTTTTCACTGTACAAATAGTTATGTACAGATTTGTTTGTATCTACTTTTCAAAAATGTATAAATGATAAGATGAGAAGAAAAAGATAACCGAGTTTATTTATTTTTTTCATTGGTATAAATTTTTAACCAATGAACGTTGAATACGACGCATGGGTGATGATGCGGCGTAATATTTTTTTTTATTTTTCTTTTACGAGTACGTTTCGAGTTTCAAAATCATGAGCGACGATCAAAGTTTTTTTCTATCAACCTCGAAATCAATTGAGATAATCGAAGGTAATATAACATCAACGTCAAATCAAAATGAATTATCAACACTCGATGAGCCGATAATAGAAACTGTGAAACGTTCGTATTTTTCCATGCAAGGTTAAATGAAAAAATGAACTTTTACTTCATTTCAAAGGTGACCTAAAAGCTGTTTTGCGAAAATTTGGTCATGCACTTATTCCACGACAATCGTCGACACTTTTACAACAATGGGACTTATGGGGACCATTGATCTTAGTAACAGTATTAGCCATTCTTCTCCAAAGTGATACTACAACAGCAAGTAGTGGCATGCAATTTGCTGAAATTTTTACACTGGTGCTCATCGGATCAGCTATGATATCGGTATATATTGATCATTGTTTTATTATTATTAGATACTGTTGACTAGTAGATTGATAACGTATTTAAATTCTATGACTAAACAGAAATAATCTTCAAATCAAAACCAATGCATTTTGCTAATCTCATTTAATGAGATTTTTTTGGTTGTGGTAGACGCACAAGTAGTCGGTACAAACAAAAAGTGTATACTAATTGATCTGCAAAAATGTTAGTTCACAGATAAATAGACATCCAAATAATCGTTCTCTGATATTAATAAAAAAGTTAATATCAACAATTTTTCCTAGGGGTGGGGAGCAATTCTCACAATTCTTCTTTTGAATTCGTCACTGCTCATATGAAATAACTATTCATTGAGAGAGAATTGGATTTGACAGACTAATAAATAACCGACTTTTATAATGTACACCATATTTTAGATCAATTCACAACTACTTGGCGGCAAAATTTCCTTCTTTCAATCAGTTTGTGTGCTTGGATATTGCCTATTACCATTATTGATAGCTGCATTTACGAATAATCTTCTTCTATATCTTCCATACAGATCCATGTTACATATAATAAGGTTTTTAATAGTAATGACTGCATTTGCTTGGACAATGTATGCAAGTATTCGTTTTCTTGGTCAAACTCAACAGCCAAGTCGTCGTATGCTTGCAATCTATCCAATATTTCTATTTTATTTTCTTGTTTCTTGGCTTATTATACTTCATAAACCTTCTAAATAAATGAATTTTTTTAAAATAATCTATTTTCTTAGAAAATACAATCTCAACAGGGTTTTTAAAGTATACATGTTAGAAATGTGCATCCCTACAGGTCATGAAAGACGTTATTACACTATCAAAGATGGTTATATCTTGTTTTAATATAGGACCTACTTCATTGTTGGATTTCTGGAAGATTGAGTCAAAGAAATATTGTTAGAAGCTTGTTTTAATTTTTGTGTTTCTAGAAAAAAATGTTACAAGCTAATTTCATAACTGATTGTCCACCTGATAGTATAGAATGGTGTCCTATACGTCAAGATGTATTTGCTTGCGGTACCTATCTATATAATCCAGAAACTAGTACAAGACAAGGTTCCATATATTTATTTCAATATAATTCATCGACAAAAGCAATCGACACAATTCAACGTCAATTAACCGATGGAATACTCGATTTAAAATGGATAAAATGCTCATCAGATCTAACTCTTCTTTCGACTGTTTCTGCACTCGGACAATTATCATTATATTCATTGAATGATTTTAGCAAACCAGTCCTATGTGAAAATGTAACCAATGATCAAACCATAGCGTTATCACATTCATGGTTATATTCAACGAATAACTACGTTATCATCAGCGATCAACAAGGTTATTTAACATTATGTGAATTAGACAATTCGAATGGTCTACGTTTTACTCAATCATGGTTAGCACATGAATATGAATGTTGGACAAGTGCATGGGATAAACACGATACGAATATAATATATTCCGGTGCTGATGATACATTATTGAAAATTTGGGACATTAGAGATTATAAACAACCCGTGCATGTCAATCGAAAACATACAATGGGCATATGTTCAATATTATCGAATGATTTTAATCAATATGAATTTTTAACAGGCTCATTTGATGAATATTTAAGACAATGGGATAAACGTCAAATGAATCAACCATTAAAAGAAATAAAATTAGGCGGCGGCGTGTGGAAAATTAAGCCGCATCCTTCGAATCAAAATATACTTCTATGTGCTTGTATGCAAAATGGTTGCGTTATTGTCGATTTAAAATCGTCCGCAATTTTATGCAATTATAAAGAACATGGATCCTTAGCTTATGGGTGCGATTGGCAGTACAATGATTCAATAAATCAATTGACTGAATTAATGGATGATTGCATGAATCAACAAGCTACAACAACATATGATAAAAAGATTTTATCAGAAAGTTTAATTGCTTCTTGTAGTTTTTATGATAAAACTGTTCATGTTTGGAAACAACAAACATAAAAGAAAAGAAAACTGGCAATGATGAGTCTCTCTTTATCTGAATGAAATTGAAACAACAATAGAAGTTCTAATGTCTTTTTCCTTCATGATAATATTTAATGGACAAAAGCAACTAATATCTATGATATTGGAGCAATAGAAAAAGTAGCTACTGAGAAAAGTAATGTTTATACGATGCGTATGTTTTGGACACACATACTGCCAAATCATCATCGATCTTTTTCAAGCAGCATATGACTTCTGAAGAGATCGTATCGTTAGTAAATATACTTTGAACTCCTTACGTAATGATATTTACAATACATTAATTAACTTTATTGGTAATTGTTTATCGAGTTGTAATTGACCTCTAAATAGGCATGCGAGTAATTAGTGAAAGTAGTAAAGAGTTAGAAAAAGTCAAATAGGCTTTGTGCAATTTAAAAAACATCACAATGTTCTGGTAGCTTTATCTACCTTTTGAGTCGCAGAGGATTAGCTTTATTGTATGCAATTGCAAAGTTGTCATTTCAACAGAAATTATATATAGTCTTGTATTTATGCTTTTATGACTTTGAGATATATTCTCGAATGCACCGTTCATGTCATTATAAATATCATGGATTTTTCATGGAATTCTAAGAAACGGAAGTATGTTAACATTTTCAAAACTGTTGATAGAACGTGTTTGATTCATTTAAACATCTCTTTTCAGTTTATTCGAATCTTATTTCGTACACTTTTTCTATAAAGAATTCGAGATTTCTGTCATTAATTCTAGTGACAGTTCCTGTTTATTTTTAATATATTTTCAAAACAAAAATATATATATATATATCACGGGTGAAAGAAGCAAAGATATTTTCTACATGAAAAAAATATATAGAGCAAAAATAAACGCCTTTTCCGTTTGAACAAATATTCGTTTTAAAATTCGGTAAACTCTTTGGGATATCGATCAACCGTGGCGACTTGTAATGGCTGTTCGTCATATGTGTCGTAATTCTCTTTATCAGTTTTTGGTATAAATGGTGCTTCAATTTTTTTTTCGTAAATAGCGATGAAATCAACATCTTTATACCATCGATGTTCTTTAATATCTTTAACGCCAGATTTCAAATTGCCATAGCGACGTGTTAAATCAACTTGTAGTAAATTTTTAAGTAAATCTTTCAGATCAACTGTCAAATGAGCTGGAAAGCGTACGCGACCGGACACAATTTTTTCATAGATTTGTATAGGCTGATCGGCGAAAAACGGTGGATAACCAGCAGTCATTTCATACTAAAGAGAAATAGATTTAAAGAATAAGAAAAAAAATTTAACATTCGCTTCACCAATAATACACCTAATGCCCAGTAGTCGACACCTTTATTATAGCCACGACTGAGAATTATTTCCGGGGCAAGATATTCTAAAAGTAAGTGTTTCAATATATTGAAATTTGAGTTATTAGATAAACGTTACCAGGTGTTCCACATAATGTGTATGTACGGTCTTTCACACGTTTTGCAAAACCGAAATCTGTCTAAAAATGTAAGAAAAAAATCAATAAATTTATTTCTAGATTAGCTTTTTACTATTTTCAAATAACCATCAGATCCAAAAAGTAAATTTTCCGGTTTCAGATCTCTATAAATCTAAATACAATGAAAACGTAGAAAAAGCATTTATTATTATTACAAAATAAAAATAAAAACAATATCTCAAATAACGTACAACACTTAAATGATGAAGATATTCGAAAGCAAGTACGATTTGTGCACTATAGAATCTAGCCATGTCTTCTGAATAGCGGCCAATAGCACGCAAATGTGCGAAAAGTTCACCTCCGGGTACAAATTCCATGCCCAGATATAGATAAGAATTATCTTTAAACGTGTATAATAATTTAACAATAAATGGACTTGATAATGCTTGAAGAATCTTTTTTTCTGCTAATGTATGATCGATTTGTTTCATTTTAATAATAACTTGTTTATCGAGAACTTTCAAAGCAATTTTTTCATTTCCAGAATCAGTCCGATGCTTAACCAAAAGTACTCGACCTTCGAAGAAAAACAAGTTAGATAATGTATATTGAGTTTTTCATTATTTACCAAACGATCCCGTACCGATCGTACGTACAAGTTCAAAATCACTTAGACCAGCATTTTGTCGTAGAGGATTCTCAAGTTTGACAATGAACTGTTCCTTTTCTTTTTCAAGAAACGAATTAATATCCGTTTGAGTTCGTTTCGCACTATTGCCTTGACCCATTCAAGTGCTTAGTCAATAGTAGATTGAAGAAATTTCAAATATGAATGATGCAATTCACTTAAAACAACGAAAATTTGATGAAATAATAAATAACGTGATAATGTCGATGAACTACAAATACAATAAATAGTTAAGTATTTTCATTGGCAGAATCGATCGATTTTTTTTCTTCTTCTTACTCGCAGGTAGTATTATATATTACTTCATTTGATATAGTATTCTTTTGTGTTATTGTCTATAGAAAACTAGATTAAGAAAAAAATTTACTTGCATCCTATGTATTTTTATATGTCGGGACAGCCGTGTTTACTTAACGACTTTTGTTGCTACTCGACTTCGGAAAAGGTAATTGAATTGAGAGAAAAAAAAGTGAAGGATAATAAATAGCAAAACGACACTGATAGATGTTTAAAAAAAATGAATTGTTCGTTTTTATGAAAGATTTCATTTTTAGTGAGATCATGAAGAATCATCTATGATGCAGAAGAAAAATAACTGCAATGCTTATCGATTTTCTAGTTCTTTTGTAGAATATAAGTATGCGTATTTAGACACCTATCAGTAGAAGCTAAATACAAGTCTTTATTTAAAAGGAAAATCTAAAAATAAATATCTGCTGCTGACAATCAAATTTATTTCGCCGATATCAGTATGTCAAAAACATAAATAGAAAAAGTTAAGCTCACTACATACCATTTTATCGTTCCTGGTGAGAAAAAAAGAGCTAATCTTTCATCTATATAATATAACATGATATAATATTTATATCAAATAAAAGGATTTCCCTGCAGCAACGACTCCCTTGAGAATATTTCGTCTTGCTGGAGTCCACTAGTTTTCTTTCGTACTATAATTGTGTTTTTGTTAAGCAATATTTCAAACTCAAAAAGCAAACTAAAGAATTTTCTACTTTGAAAATTTCTTCATCGGATTAACTACTGATAAAATTATAACAATCTAATAGAAAAGAAAAATATAAGACAATTGATAGCCATTAAAAACAGGGATTAGTGGAAAGATTCCACAAGACTTTATTCTTTTTCTTCTTCTTGTAACAAGAAAAAAAAGGATACTCACTCTCACCCTTCACAAATCTTCTATTTCATTAAAATGATTTGTGCAGGATGTGATAAAAGAGAGAAGAAAGAAGAAAAAACCTTTTTCAAGATTTACAAGCTGATATTATTGGTCGTGTTCTCTACTAACATTTATGATCATTTGTTATAAAACAAAAAGAAAAAAGAACTGCTATTATAAATCGTCAAAAGTGTATTCTCTTCTGATAGAAAACAATAAAAGTATTTCTCAGAGGATAAAAAGTAACTAGTTTAATTGATCCGGATTTGGCAACAAGCGTATCTTCGTTCCTTAACAGTTGAGTAATCCATCGGCAGCTTATGTTAAATATCCATCTATTGCACAATTCTCATTCTTCCTTCCTTCGTTGAATCAGAATTTATTTCTAATATTCTTTTTCACATGATAAATATACCTCAAATAATAAGACAAGTCCGACAACATTCCTAAAAAATATAAAAGAATTCTACAGAGAATCTATGCTACCGTCAATATTGTTTGTTTTCATGCTGTTACTCATATTGCCGACGTATTTTGTTTTTGTTCTTCTCGCTCTATATTTATAGTACCACGAAGAGTTTTCGACAAACTTAGAATATTGTTTATGAATATAATTCTATCATAATTAACTCGAATGTTAGATACTAAACAAGACACAATCAATCCGATTCGATCATCTTCTAATAGATAACAATTATGGCCATAGCTTGTTGATTGTTACCATCAGTGGAACTCGTTTACAGTTTAATATTATCCAATATAATGAGTACATCGATCAAATAAAACGTCGCCGAACTTTTTTATCCGATAAGTTAACATCAGAAAGTAAATTATGCGATAACCTTTTGCTTGAAAGTTATTTTTAAAGCATGTAACGTACAAGATCTATTTTAGATCAATGAAACCGTTAAAAAATTTCCTAACTTATGATTATTCGAGAATAAAATCATTAGCATAAAGATAATTACAAAAAATTAAATGTAGAGATAAAAGAATTCCAGTCATTGTAGGTTTAGTTTATACTATTTTAGATGAAAAGAAAATGTCAGCTTGTAATGTGCTAAAAGGCATGCCACACACAAGACGAGAACGCTATTCTTTCTCATAATACCAACTGTCATGTTGGAAAAAGTGTTCTGGCTTAGGCGTTTTGTTTTTGGCATTAGAATTCAACACTCATTAATCAAAATAAGGATATTAGCATTTAGTCATATATTTCTTATATTAAAAAATGAAAATTAATGATGTATTTCATAAAAAAAAGAAGTTAAAAATAACTAAGGGGTACAATAGTTTTTCTGCATGTATTAAAAAACAGAATTTTCACTTCAAATAATGATAATGCAAGAACGACTAATTCACGGGAAACGCGAATTTCGCCGTACTGACTTTCGCCCTTGACTTCCGGCAATTGCCAAAAGTTGTGTTTTTTTTTAAGATTTTCGGCTGTAAACAGCAGGAATCTTTGACAACTGCCAAAAGTTCGGTTTCAGGAACTATCGAAAATCATAATAAAAATCTTAATCAACTAATTAATTATAGTAAAGAAACTCGACTGTCGGCAATTATTTTATTTCGTGAACGTTGGGCGATAGATGATTCCCAATTCTTATAAAACTGTTCTTAGCATCTCGATACATTCTGTTACTTACCTCTTTCATCATCAATTCAAACTGTATGTGTTATTAGATGATATCATCATTCAGAAAGTCTACTAATATTGTTGAAGGACTTCCCTCAACTTGAAATCACACAATGTCGATAGTGTGGTTTCTTTACTATAATTAATTAGTTGATTAAGATTTTTATTAAGATTTCCGATAATTCCTGAAACTGAACTTTTGGCAGTTGTCAAAGATCCCTGCTGTTTACAGTCGAAAATCTTAAAAAAACACAACTTTTGGCAATTGCCGAAAGTCAAGGGCGAAAGTCAGTACGGCGAAATTCATGCTACCCGCCTTTTTTTTCTTATAAGATTTGAATTAATAGAAGTATGAATCACGCAAGAACAAATCTCTTTGAAAGTAAGCTATGAAAATCTGTTTCTTAACTATTAGTTTCATTTCGTCGAACGATTGAAGCTGGCAAAATGGAAGTAGCTACGGTCTTCGATGATTATTTTAGATTTTTTCTCGTTATGAAGATACTTGACTGTATGATGAAATGCTCTCTACGTGATATACAGAAGTGATAATTCATGTGATTAGTAGAGCATTGATCTACAATATGAATTCCACACTCGAGAAACAAAAGGTCAAATAGAAGCTGATTCAACAATACCTTTAACAAGAATAATATGTCATCTAACGTTTGTTTGTATTAGGCAATGTATCTTTCACCGGATAAGTCTATTATTCTTGATTCGTTAGATAAATACATTTGTCTTTCAACAATATATATATTTTATGTATTTTTTGAGTCAACATAGACGAAATAATTGTTCACGCAATGAGCAGAGTTTGAATATTTGGCGACATGACTCTACAAAGAATTTGAATAATCTCTCCGATAACTATGATTTTTTTTTATGTAGAGTTTGTTGCTGTTCCGGGTTAACCTTTAATATTTTCGGCTCAAAATATGAAATTCGTATTACTTTTCAGCATGATGCATCACAAGTTTTATTTACAGAATATAAACGTATATATGTTGTATAATTTCGATCTTTACCAGTTATCGGGTTTATTAGAATTCACATTATCTAAAATAATGGATCTGAGAGTATCAGTGTGTGGAAATATTTTTTAATTAGTCTTAAGTTTCCGGGTAAATCAAGCTAAAACAAAAATTCGAAGTTCATGAATAAAAGAAACACTGATAAACTATTTTAAGTACTTCTTAATATCTCGTATATAGTTTTGAACTATTTAGTAGGAAAACTAAAAAGTCCTGAAACCTAATTCGGTTTTCTAAATAAAATAAGATTTTAATGAATTTCTATAGGTTCATTTTGATATTAGCTAAAGTTCAGCAAGCCAGAATGTATTCTAGATGCGATACCATAGATGTTTCTGATTTGCTGAGGTTTTAAAAATTTGGTCTCAACTTCGACGAACGATCTTGAATTTTAAACCGAGTATTTTTCTCGGAGAGAGTTAAAATATCCCCGAAAAAAAAGAATTGTTTGACAAAATCAAAGGGACGTAGATCAGTCTCAAAAAAGAGAAAAGTCATAGCTGTCGAGAAGTTTTTCCTTAATCCACCATTAAGATAATAGAATGCGTCATTCCACGGATATAATCAGGATGTCAACAAATATGTTTTCATGATACATCTTTTGATGGGATGGGATAAATTTTCTGTCCTATCCCACCCCATTTGGCGCTCGGATCCGTCAGACTTGAGAGATGAGATACTTTGCTAGATTAAACTTTCGTAATTTTCTGATTTATTTTAAAAAGTTGGTTTGAACTACTCGTTATAGTCTCTGAATTCACTACTATCTTTGAAGAAAATGTAGAGTTCAGTATCAATTGCCATTTTTTTTAATATAAATAACGCCTTTAAAAAGTCATTTTTCAATTGCGTGTGTAAACTGTTCAAGCACACAAAACTTAAAAGAGAATTCAATTAGTAATGCTTTAATTCAACTACGGTGCTATGTAATTATAACTCGGCACTATTAGCATAGGTGACGTCATTGATCTTATCAACAGCAATTAAAACTATTTCATAACTTGGCAGCGATGCTATGTGCATCTATCGTTCAAACTCCTATTAATGGTTCAGCACTATTTCAATAGCAACTAGTAGCTTGGGAAAATGTATCAAATCAGAACATGCGTTTTTTATCTTAGATTTTTACTTTACTCGATATTACCGCTGCACCTTTGATGGATCACTTCATATGGTCTTGACAGTTCGATTGATCAGTTATCTCTTTATCTATCTTTTATGTAGAGTAATAAGAAAAAGAATAAGTTGCAGTAGGTAAACAAACATTCTATCGATAAACAAATAGACAGATACTGAGAGGTTGTCTGAATTAATTGTTTTCTTCTGTTTCATTGTCGTTCTTAAAAAATTGGAATCCTTAATGTTTTATGATAAATGTTGACTCGCCGTCTGTTACATGAATAAATTTTCCTGCCGTCATGTTCGTCAAAGTCAATGACTTGGAGAAAGTTTTCTTTGATGTCGATGCGTATAAACTAGAACTCCATGCGGAACTATTTGTGCAATGAAATTAAATTTTTTTTTGTCAAGTTTTGTTACTTCCACGAACCCATCTGTAGTTCTCAGTATGGGCTGTCCGTATTTTTTCACAATAGAATACATTTCAGGATTGACAGTTTGGATTTCCTTTGCTTTTTAGCTGAATTATAAATAGAAATTTCAAAAAGATGCTTTAGGATCGAATTTTAAGTGAAGTCTATATATAACTAGATTATAAATCGGTAATCCTTATGGTAAAGTAAAGTTAGTGTAATTTTTTTCTCTTTTCGTGTGTTATTTAGAATTGCATGATACTTTTAGTCCGATTTGTGCTCAATTGTATCTTTGATAATTTTAGTAATAATATTTTTTTTATCTATACTTCTCAAGCCAATGTCCCGACAAAGAACAGTTGTTCTAAACTGACCAAATGTATGGGATTCCCATACGCAATGAATAACTAATCTGAGATTGTTTTAATCGAAAAATTTTCAAATCCACGTTTGCGAGCGGAAGAATTCCAAATGGTTAGCTATGATATAAGAGATAATAAAATCATGATTATATGCTATTGAATCATCCGAAGAAAAAAAAATCATTTTATTTCAAATACACTAAAACTATAGATTTTCTATAAATAAATAATTGACTTTTTCTTTTTCTCAACTTCAAATCGAATTCTTCATTCAAAAACAACAATAAAAAGAAAATCGTTCATGTTCATTATTATTAATTAAATTTTCATACATCTCATGTAAAATGAAGCAAACTAAAACACGTTCAAATTATTAAATTTTACGATCTATTTTTTTACTGAACAATATAAGAGCTACGTACACAATAATTACAACAAAAAACGAAAATAAATAACAAACTAAGGCACTATACATTTGTCGGCGTGCACGTGGTGATGATGCATTTATGGTTGGATAGAACATTCCAAGATAAGGTGAAGCTGGCTCATAAGTATTTTCAATAATCGATGATGAAAATGATTCAAGTGAAGCAGCTAAATGATTCGCAGTTTGACTTGATGCATCCGACCGAAAATTAATCTTAAAAACAATTATACAATTTTTTGGGAATTTTTTTCGAGTTTTTACTTACATATTCTTTCTCTTGCCACACTTTTCTACATATGGGGCAATCTAATTTTTTCATAGCAAACCATTGCGTTATACAATCATTACAAAACTCATATCGATGATCGCAATTAATTACTGGTATATCAACTGATTTTTTTTCCAAGCAAATGCAACAGGTTTTATTACCATTCTGTTGATTAAGTGATGTTGATGAAACTGTCCTATTCATTCTTTGACATACACATACATACTGGCCGAGTGACGCGTTTACTTAGTCTGGCTGACCTTTTTCCATTTTCCTCTCGTTTCTTCTATGCGTCGTGCCCAGCTGATAGTGTTAATAGAGAGAAAGAAAAAAAAGTGTCTCGACGTGATGGTCGCTGCTTATTCTTCATCCAAAAAAAAGAAGAAGAAAGAACGATGAAGCTCATGCATGTAAGAAAAAAACGTCATTGGAAGAATAGAAAATGCAAAGACAGTAGTTTGATCATAGACCGTGCGGGACAATTGGCTCATACATCGGCAGCGCATACATATTTTCCCAAACGTGTGAGAGACATACAGATGCATGAAACCGAAAAAAAATTTGAAGTGGTGTTGCGATAGCAGCAATAATTGACCACGGTATAACATGATAGAAGGCTAGTTGAAACGGATTAGCTTCATGTTTTGTTGTTGTTGTAGTTTCTTCGAACCATAAGCTAAGATCAAGCATAATTAATAATGTAATTGCTTCGCGTGCTGGATATTCACGAGTATTTGTTCGTACAAGACGCTTACGTAGACCAACAAGTATAAAAAATGCATGAACAGTGCCTTCAATAAATTCTAAAGTATAATTGAAGAACAAAAAAAAATGAAGAGAACATCCAATTAGTCTATTTTAGGTATTTCATACCTAAAATAACGATAACTATTTTAAGATAAGCAATCCATGTCGCTGGATTTTTATTATTGAATAAAGCAAACGTACTAAATATTGAATATAAATAAATACCTGACAGTGATACAATAATCAAAACATTGTCAAAACCTAAACAAAACAAAAAGATTTCAATTGATAGTTTCCGGGGGAAAAGAATTCGAATTTTATTTACGTGTAGTTATTCTTTTATATTCGAATTTTCGAATTTTAATCAATGTCCATATTGTAGCAAATAAAGAAATGATTAATAAACAGAGATTAACTATTTCAACAATAGCGATACTATAGAGAACTTTTTTTGGTGTTTTCGATATTGAACTAAATGGACTATGGGTCGAGGTAATCAATAATGAACGATTTCGATAGGACATAGTTGTTGTCTGTGGAATATTTAATGATGTGGATATTAATTCTATATCATCGCTGATGTTATTTTGAAAGATAGCATAAAGTATTATTGATATAACTGTGCATGAGAATATAACCATGCCAGCAAATAAACCTTTTATTGATGCATGACAATTAACCATAAATACATTTTTAGTTGAAGCTCTATCAGACGTTTTATACGTGAAAGTTTTACCAATATTTTCCCATATAAGAAAAAATAACTAAATATTGCATGTTTTTTTTTACTGAAGAATTTTTTTATTTCTTTAGGATTCTTACTGTTAAACACATAAGACTAAATTCAATGGTACATGGATAGAGTAGTGGTTTTAATTTTAAAGAACCTTCATTAATAAAACTCGTCATTTCAAGAGTATCTTCTATCGATTGTCTACAATGCGGTCTATTCATGAGATTTTGACCATTTTTGATCGAGTAGTTACTATGAATTGTCACATTATTATATTGGCCAATAATAATTTCATAGGCACTCATTTCCTGCATTTGAGATTTTGTTTCATTGACAACCATACGAAACCTAAAAATGATTGAACCTTGTTTTTGTGTACTCAAAAAAAAAGTGAGCACACTCTAGATTCGGTCAGTGTGTCCGTCCGTCCGTCCGTTAACACGATAACTTTTGAGAGCCTTATCCAATTGCCATGAAATTTTGTACACAGAATGATCTCATCAATATCTCAGTCGAGTTCGAAGATGAAAGAGATCCGTCCAGAAATGGTTGAGTTATCGAAAAAAGTTGCCATTATTGACAAGACCATCCCTGAGGGGGAGGAGTACAGGGATTTTTTCAAAAGAAACTTTTTTCTCAGAATTATTCACAACATATATAAATCGATTCAGTTTTGACGTACACATAACGATCGGATGCAAATCCGAAGTTTCCGCGTTTATTTAATATACGAATGATGAACTATGCTGAGATCAGTATGTATTGAAATAACGATAAAAGTGTTCACAGCAAAGATTACATATGAAGTCAAATGACGTCTTACGAATGAATGACTAGATAAGCATGAAATTGTGAGGCCACAGACAGTTGTATGCCAACATTTGCTTTGTCTGTCTCTCTCTCTCTTTCTCGAACACTTGTGCGCTCGGGCAGTTGCTCGCTAGGGAAATCGTTTAATTATATACTTTTCTGCTGAAGTGAGGGTGTGGCTGAAGAGAACACTCACTCCTACGTCCCCATCGTTCATCATACACAGATTGTCTGGAGTATTAACATACACAAAGAACTGTTGTGTCCCTTTCCCTGTCAATTATATATGAACCGTTGATTTATTTTTCTATTTACAAATGTACAGCTCTTCATATGTAATGTTTACTTGAAATACACTAGCAATCATCTATATATTAAAAAAAAGATTTCAATTAAAAAGAAATGATGTTTTTTTCATATTGCATGAGAGTATCTAAGCAAACCTAGAATAATTTACAGCTGATTTTCTCATTAATAAAAACATATATATCGAATTCAAACGGCATATTTCGAATTTCTATTCTTTCGTCAAACCATGGTAATTTATAAGCCATCGCTTATTATCCCATCCGTACTTCCAGATGAAGTTCGGGGAATAGAATTTAATCTCGAGATAAAAATCGAAGACATACGAGTTCTTATATCTTCAAATTAACTACTATGAGAAAAGGAGATCTGGTCATCCTATCAGCATTATAGAAAAAATAAAATAAAAATCTATCAATTTCATACCATACACACAAGTTAGTAACAACGACATGCATTACAGCTAATCGAGCAAAATTTTCATGTACTCGAATAATTAACTAAATACAAAAGTAAAACTTCGGTTTCGACCTTCTCTATAATTTACTCGAAATACTTACATTAGAATGTTTAAAAATAAAGAAAAATTGAACGAAACTAAATAATAATTTTGAAAAATCATCGACAACATTTGTCCACGGTACACAAATAAAATTTTCAAGATTACTTAATATCGATAAACCTGAATGTATAACTGTACCAAGACAAAAGACTAAATTAGTATTAAAAATAATATATTCATACACACATGATTAATAATCTTCGACTTACTTCCGATTCCGACACGAATGTAAAGACCGCCAGCTGTTGAATGATCATCATAATTATATCCAATATCTCTGTCAAAAATAGTATCGCTCTGTTGATGAATCTCATTTCCTATTGCACGCGTTCCATTTAGATTTATGTTTTGTTCGCTGATTAAAATATTAATAGGTTTACTCATAAAAATCGATAAATTATCTGATGATTTTGATTTATTATTATAATAATTATCTGCAGTTATCGTTGATATTTGATCTTGATTTTGATTATAATTATTAAATGTTCGTAAATTAAAATAGGATTTTGAAGAAAATCTTAAATCTTGATTTTTTCGAAATAAATTTGTTTCTGTATGATTTGAATCTAAACTATTAACTCTTGTCGAATGGGTATGTAATCTTCGTTTATGGCGAATAATATCAACAATACAAAATGTTATCCAAATAATCGATACCCAATAGAGATATGTAAAATAAATCTAGGATTATAAAAATGAAAAGTTTTCATGTCATTGTTTTGTCACTATATTTACTGCAGCCAAATCTTTTATATTTTCTCCTTGTTCAGATGGTATGATAGCACTAGAGATGGAAAATGCCACACCACCAATGAAAACAACTAGAAAAAAATTCGATACAAACAATAGCTTTCGGGTGATTTTTATACCGGGTGTTCCAAAAGTTCTGTTAAATAGAAAAATTTAATATCTCCACCGCTCTTTCATCAAATGAGTTCATTTTTTTACATTGGAAAATTATGAATAGATACTGTTTTGAACTGTCACTCTTAACTTGAATATCGAAATGTATCCATTTTCGATTTCTAAAAAAATGCTTTCGAGGGAGAATCCCTGATACCATTAAAAGCTTTTGAGCGATTAGAAGCTTTTGCGACCATATTTTTCCCATTGCTAGAGGACCACTGGACAATAATGACCTCCAAAACGTTCATGCTCTTGTGCAGTTTTGACTGAGATATGGAATTTTTAGTGACTTATCTCTTCGATGATCCCAATTTTTCTAAGAAAATTATAGTTTAGAATTTTGATCTGAAACTTTGGCCAACATGAGGTTTCATTTAGAGTAGCTTCTATACAAAATTTCAGAATTTTTGGATATAGTTGTTCTGAGATATGAATTTTTCAAATTTTGCACAATATCGATGGAACAGCGCCTAAATTTTGTAAATTCATATCTCGGAAAGGCCATATCCGAAAATTCTGAAATTTTGTACAGAAGCTAGTCTGAGTGAGACCTCGCTTTGGTCAAAGTTTCAGGCCGAAATTAATAATCTCGGGAAATTTCTTTTGAGTGTTCTTTTTGGAAAATCGAAAATCGGTACATTTCGATATTCAAGTCAAAAACGATAGTTCAAAGCAGTATATATTCATAGTTTTGCAATGAAAAAGAAACTTCAAAGTATCCTCCACCACCAGGAAAGAAATGAGCTCATTTGATGAAAGAGCGGTGGCGATATTAATTTTTTTTATTTAAAGGAACTTTTGGAACACCCACTAGTTCTGATCAAGAGATGCTGTTAATTACTTACCTACGCCATAAAGTATACTGAAAATTTTGTAAGCATCGGCATTTTCATCGACGTTCCTTTAGAAAGAAAAATAAGAAGTATAGACTCTAATGGAGCTCGTCATTGAAATGAATTTTCTACTGTTTGAGCTTTTACTATATATGCACAAGAGATTCATAGTTACCTTCCTCGTAAAAATGGATTTGGCAAATTTTCCCGACCTAATAATTTTTTAAGATCATATTTTCTCGATATCGACGATGAATGATGATGAGAATTGAAAATTAAATTTTTTTTCATTTTATCTTCAATTTAATTGTTTAATAAATTAGAAGAACTTATTTCTGGTTTAGCATTTGTAACGTCATCAGATATAGCATAATATAAAACGCTAAAATTTTTCAGTAGATTGCTTTATGATTTCCATATTGATAAATGGAGCAATGAGTAAACTCTTTTTTGTTGTTTTTCATATGTAAATACTGTTTTCTGTCACAGTATGTGAGATTAAATTACTAGCCAATCTATTTCGTATCTTCTCAATTATATATGATTGAAATTCAATGACGATAACTATATTCATTCAAAATAAACACACGCGCACATCGCCTACTCCGGATATGCGGCTCATCATGCATACGTCTATCTATGTAAGATGAAGAAGTAGGAAAAAAAAAACGATGATTTAAATCATAATTCATCATTGTATTATATCATATAGATTTTATTAATATGTATGCACATTTGTACACACGTTGTAAGAAGAGAAAAAGCGCACTCAATTAATATATATTTATGTAATTTTTATAGTCCAGATAAAGTGACTGGTTTCTCACTACCATAATTCATTGAGTCAGTTCGATACATAGATGGTGTAGCATAAGCTGATGTTGAACTTGGCATTGGTTGAACATATGGAGTATCGATTGGACAATATTTCGTATCTTTCGCATTGATATGACTCGGAGCAACGAACTGTTCGCCTGCAAACACGAAAATATATTGATATAGATTCAAAAGAAAATCAATATATACGAGTTTCAGTTGTAAGACCAGCATGAGGAATGAAACGTGCCGGTTGATGAACTTGTCGAACTTTGGTTGGTGTTGAAAACCAAATTGCGTCACGCATTGGTAATTGTTCACGTTCAACACTATCTATAGGTAATGGATTTTGTGCATTACCATAGCCCCAGGCTTTAGGATATTCTTCAGCGTCCCAATAAGATAATGGATCTTTTTTACCAATACCTTGCCATTCATCCCTTGAGGTAGAGAACAAAATAAGATTTTCATAATTCAAAATTTGTTAACGACATACTTTCTCCATCGACGATGATCTTTATTATATGTTGTTAAATAAGGATCAAGAAGTGTAAATACACCTTGCTCTGACGGGTCCCATGTACGAGCAACTGTTGCTGGTCTTGTTCGTCGTTCATCTTCACGTATAGCCTAAATCAGATTAATTTTTTCTTTCTATAAAATTTTTCTTTTCATTTCTAAAAGAAAACGTTTACTTTAGTCACAGGTGCTTCAGGTTGTGTTAAATAAGGCAATTGCCCATCAATACGATCTAATTCTGATTTCATATTTGGCTTCATATTGAATTCTTCCTTATATTCACTCGTTTGATGAGACATTGATAATGGACGACTCCATCCGTGAGCTTTAAGTTTTTCCACGAAATCACTCATGTAATTTACTTAAAAAAAAACAAGTTTAATTTATAAACCAAACAAATCGTTTGTATACCTTTATATAAGGCCGGTGCCTTTCTATGCATATTCACTTGATCATTGTATACTTCTTGTTGCGGATATTTATTGTCATAAAAAGCAGCATTAGTTGTTTTAAAATGTTCTTGAGGTGTAATTTCATCAGGAGCGCGTAGTCGATTTGGTAATGGATCGGTAAAAGCCCGCTAATAATATTTAAAAAAACGTCAAGATCACAATAATAAAACTTAATCGTACCTTGAAATTGGTTGAAGGGAAATAATATCCTGGTCGATATTGATGGCCAACACCAGTACTTGTTTGAAAAAGATCTTGTCGGCGTTCAGATGAATTAGAGTCAAGCATTCTTTTTGCTGTCGATAAGAAAAGGAAATCTACAAACAACAACAATTCAAAATACGTTCCATTGCCAACTATCATAGATTTGTGTTACTAAGCAATTTCATTTGATTATCTTTGCGATTGTCGCTAGTGGACAACACAAGCTTGAATTCTATTGGACGATTTCATCCAATAGTATCGATAGAAAAGTAAATTTTGAAATACAATATACAACGTCATCAAGTCGTTTACTTTCATTATTTCATCGTAATGATGTTTTCGAGTGATGGATTTCTAACTGATAATAATGCTTCATCTACAAATACAGGTCAAACACATGTCTTTACATCTTTTCCCAATTCTGCGGTGGATGTTGATGATGAACGATCGGAAAATAAATCAACAACACAACAACAATCTGACTTAGGCGCATATGGCCTTCCATTGCCGGCCACTGCCAATGAGTCAGCACCTGAACAATATCGTATGTGGCAAATCGAATATTATCAAAAATATTTTCAAGTTGACACTCAACAAGTTCTCGAACGTTTAATTGGTTCTATGACGCCCAGACCAAATAAATCTTATTTCGATTCAACTATTAGACAAAATCCTGATTTATATGGGCCTTTTTGGGTTTGTGTAACATTTATTGTAACTGTTGCGATCAGTGGAAATATAGTAAATTATTTTCATCAATCTGATGCTGAATTTCAAATTGATTTCTCAAAAATTACCTTATCAGCTATTGTAAGTCAAACAAAATACTTCTCTCACGGTAATATATCTATACATGTTTTATTGTTTATGAATAGCTTGTTTGTCTCTATTGGTGGATTATGCCAGCATCAGTATATTTTTTCTTTCGTTGGCGTTTAAATCGTATTGAATATACATTTCTTGAATTACTTTGTATTTATGGTTATAGTTTAACTATATTTATACCGATCTCAATTCTATGGATCATACCGATTGGTTGGTTACAATGGACATCAACAATACTTGCATCAATTATAAGTGGTAGTGTTTTAATTGTTACATTCTGGCCAACAATTAATGATGATCACAAACGTTTTAGTACTGTGTCAATTTTAGCTGTTCTTTTCTTACATTTATTAATGGCAGTTTGTATTATGCTAGTATTCTTTCATGTATCTGATAACAATATTAATCCAACGACACCATCAACTACCATTTCAACAAGTACTATATTGACAACAGCAAAAAAAATGACTTAGAGTTTTCTATTGAACACATTCCTATTTCTATTAAGGTTTTTGCTTTTTTTTTTAACAAACATAATACGAATACAGTACAGTTATTTTTTTTTGTTCCATTATGTGATGAATTTTTTGAGTTTTAGATAGAAAATTGTTGCATGAAAATATTATAACATCGAAAAATATAAATCAAATAAGAAGGTCATAGGAATTTATTTTTCATTCAAAACTGTTTATGGTTCCCTAACGAAGTTCAACCATGAAAATCATTCAATTTACTAGAAGTAATAATTTTGTTTTCAGATCATATTTTCTACTGAAAAAACGATGCCACCTAAAAAGAAAGAAGATGCTAAACCAAAACCACTCATTGGTCGAGTTGGTACTAATCTAAAAATGGGTATTGTTGGTTTACCAAATGCTGGGTTTGTTTAATAATCTTATTCGATTTTGAGTCATTATTGATTACGTCTTTTCAGGAAATCAACATTTTTTAATATTCTAACGAAATCTAGTGTACCTGCCGAGAACTTTCCTTTTTGTACCATCAATCCAAATGAAAGTAATATTACATAAAAAAAAGCAAACATTGACTTTATCTTATCATTTTCAGGTCGAGTTCCAGTACCGGATGCACGATTCGATTTCTTATGTCATCATTATGAACCATTAAGGTATATTATTTGATTTAATAATTCATAAAGTTTTATCTTGATCTTTTTTTCTAGCAAACAACCAGCATTTCTCAATGTGAATGAATAAAAATATTTTTTTAGTTTCGTAAACAGTCTTATTTCTCTATTGAATCTAGGTTGTTGATATTGCTGGTCTAGTTAAGGGCGCCAGTGAAGGTCAAGGTAAGAAATAACAGAGTATTTCAAACGATACTAGATAGTCTTTATCATAGGTCTTGGAAATGCATTTCTATCGCATATAAAAGCATGCGATGGCATATTTCACATGGTTCGCATTTTTGATGAAGTTGATATAGCTCATGTCGAAGGAAATATCGATCCCATTCGTGATATTGAGATCATTCATGATGAATTAAGGTTCGTGAATATATTTAGTTTTGAACTTCGTTTAATTCAGTGTTTCATTGAAGATTAAAAGATCTTGAATTAACAAAAAAAATTGCCGACGATTTAGAAAAAAAAGCTGTACGTGGAAACGAAAAAGCATTAAAATTTGATTATGTAAGATAGAATTTTTGTTTTATTGATTTATGTATATTTTGTTTTTCTCCATAGGAAACAATACAAAAAGTATTACATATGCTAAGCGAAGAAAAAGGTAGCGTTCGTTTTGGTGATTGGAACGAAAGAGAAATTGAAGTTTTAAATAAACATTTATTTAATACATCAAAACCAATGGTCTATCTGTTAAATATGGCTGAAGAAGATTATATTAAGAAGAAAAATAAATGGTTAGGAAAAGTCAAACAATGGATTGATGAACATGATCCCGGTGCGACAGTTATACCGTTCAGTGCTAATTATGAATATCGTCTTGTTGATTTACCTGATGAAGAACGTGAAAAAGTCATTAAAGAAACAGGAGCAACAAGGTAAATAAGATTTTATTTGAACTCGTATACATGTTTGTTTTTTTCTTAAAAAATATTTTAGTGCATTGGAAAAAATTATTCTTGCTGGTTATCGAGCATTGCAATTATGTTATTTTTTCACATGCGGAAAAGATGAAGTTAAAGCATGGACTATTCAAGTTGCTACAAAAGCACCACATGCTGCCGGACGCATTCATACGGATTTTGAAAAAGGTTTCATTATGGCTGAAGTTATGAAATATGAAGATTTCAAAGAATTCGGAAATGAAAATGCAGTTAAAGTAATAGAAGAAAAATTCGTTTTTTTTCTCTTCACTAAAAAATATGATTCCAATTTTTAGGCAGAAGGAAAATATCGACAACAAGGAAAAAATTATACTGTTGAAGATGGAGATATTATCTATTTCAAAGTTAATGCTGGCGCCGGTTTAAGTGCAGCAAAAAAATAGGCGACATTGTCTTTCTAGTTGTCTTTCGCTTTGTTAAAGTTTTTTTTCGATAATAAACTTGATCAATATAACAGTTTTTCGTTTTTTTTTCAGATATGTCGTGGAACTCTCAAGGTTTCCTAGATTCTCCCGCCTACAATCAACAATATGGTGGACCAACAGCCTATGAACTTCACCAAAACCAGCAGCAGCAACAACAACAACAACAACACTATGCGCCTCCTCAGCCACATCTACCCTACCCAAGCGGTAATTTTATGCCATCACAATACAATATAAATCCACAAGGAAATTCAGCTCAATTTTATCGACCAGATGATTTCCTTCCACCACCTGTAAATCCAGTAAATAATGATGCCGACGAAATACCATTACTTGAAGAATTAGGCATTAATTTCGATCATATCTATAAAAAAACTAGATCGGTTTTAAATCCATTTGCAACACCGGATACATCAATTATGGGCGATGTTGATCTTGCCGGTCCACTTGTATTTTGTCTTGCATTTGCTTGTAGTCTTTTATTAATGGGTAAAATACATTTTGGTTATGTTTACGGTATTGTTACATTGGGTACTGTTGGAATGTATGGTTTATTAAATATGATGACATCGCCTGACAAACCATGTTCAGGTATATTTGTAACCAGCGTACTTGGTTATTGTCTATTACCAATGGTTATTCTATCGTTTTCATCGTTTTTATTTCAACTAAATGGATTAATTGGTTTAGTAGTTGCGTCAATATTTATCATATGGTGTTCATTATCAGCCTCGAAACTTTTTGCAACATCATTAGCAATGATTGGACAGCAAATTCTTGTTGCATATCCTTGTGCATTATTTTATGGAGTTTTTGCTTTGTTAACTATATTTTAAAAAAATAAAAATATTCCATTTGGTTTCTTTGCTATAATTAATCAAGTTGTGTTTTTCTTATAAACGAGAGTCAAAACAATGCGCAATTATGTAGTAGGAAACACCCTAATTTTTCTCTATGAAGGTTTGTTCTGTGATAAAAGTGATATGTGATCATACATAAAATTGAGAAAGATAGGTAATAATTTCCTTTTATGGTATATTTCAATTTGCCTTTTTACCTAGCTGTGAAAATATATTGCACAATTTTCTCTCGATGATTCATCCGATAAATAATATGAAATGGTAGAAAGCACACGAATTACCTTATATGGATATAGCCACAGTCT
>OENM01001456.1:0-34282 GCA_900239745.1 Rotaria magnacalcarata | reverse complement strand
AAATCGTGCTTAACATAATATAAGTTTCATTTTGTGAAATACAATGCAAGACAATTTTTCGAATATTGGGGTGGGGGTCACGCACACACACTCCCTTTGACCATTACTATGATAGAATAGAAACATGCAGGTTGTTTTACTTTTGAACGAGATGGAAGATCATCATTAGAGATGGAAGATGAAAGATCAATATCAGCCATTTCACGAAGAAAGACAAATGAAATGTTAACACATAGGTTTAACAAAAACAATAAAGACTTTAACAGTCAATAATAAGTATCTAAACAAGGGGTGGCACTTTAACTTTCAAACACTTTAAAGTAGTATTAAAGTTTAAAGTTGTAGTTAAAACCAATAGAAAATTGATCGTGAAGANATTTGAATTCTGGATTTTCGAGTTTAACATTTGACAACACTGAGGGTAACTGATAAAATCGTGCTTAACATAATATAAGTTTCATTTTGTGAAATACAATGCAAGACAATTTTTCGAATATTGGGGTGGGGGTCACGCACACACACTCCCTTTGACCATTACTATGATAGAATAGAAACATGCAGTTTGTTTTACTTTTGAACGAGATGGAAGATCATCATTAGAGATGGAAGATGAAAGATCAATATCAGCCATTTCACGAAGAAAGACAAATGAAATGTTAACACATAGGTTTAACAAAAACAATAAAGACTTTAACAGTCAATAATAAGTATCTAAACAAGGGGTGGCACTTTAACTTTCAAACACTTTAAAGTAGTATTAAAGTTTAAAGTTGTAGTTAAAACCAATAGAAAATTGATCGTGAAGAGCCAAAATTTATTTTTCACTTTAACTCTGGTTTTTCGAAGTTAAAGAGTTAAAGTATTTTACTTTAATTAAAGTTTAAAGTATTGCTTTAACTTTAATTTTTAAAGTAAAGTTAAAGTGCCACCCCTGATCTAAACAATAATCGATCAGAAAGATCTTAACAACAATCAATAATAAAAAAATATAAATAAATGAGAACATGAAGAGTGAATAGATAAAGAAGAGGAACTATGCGATTTGAGCTGAACATTAGTCATCACCTCGACCAATCACAATGAAGACAGAACATTATTCTATACTTCTGCCGATCACTAGCGTTACGCTTAATTTGTTAAAAAAAATTATATTAAAAAAAAACTATATTTATGAGGAATATAGACAGGCCAGGCGGCCTGGTGTTTGTAAGCGGCCTGCCTGGCCTGACTGAGGGGTCGGCCTGGCCTACCTGTGACAGGCCAGGCCTAAAAAATGTGGCCTGTGCCTGTGACAGGCAGACAGGCCCAGGCAGGCAGGCAGGCCTAGTGGCCTGGTTGATGCTCTGCTCCCAACAGTGTATTCTTTTAGCTACGGTGCTGAGAGCTCTATCCCTCAGTTGATCAGAAGCAAAATCGTGGTTTAGACAGTGAGTTGCACCTGTCTTCCATGCTTATTTCGACTGCGTTTTTTTATTCATGGTTCTTGCAAATTATTCATGTTCTTCTCATTGGTATCCCACTTCCACTTATTCATCCTGTGTATTTTTTGTCTCTATTGAACTTATTCACTTCTGCTTTTGGAAATTTCAGAATCTGTGGCGAAAACTGCCGACGGAGTCGGCGGCTCATATATTTGCATGAGTGAATTGTGTCAGTCTAGGGTCGAGTGAATCGATTTTCGATTCATGTTACTTGTTATACTATCACAGACTAAATGAGAAAAAATAATGTTTCCTGTTTAATAGAAAGGCGCGAATTTGTAACTGAATCGTCTACAGATGTATCAATCGTTTTAATATACTTACAGATAATAATTACGATTAAAAATGTTTCTTAATAAATAATTGAAAAAGATAATCTAAATACCCAGGTAAATATTTTTTGAATGAAAATGCGTCTTAATCGCGTTTAGTTTACGTCTAAATCGCAGCAATCAAACGCGTATAGACGCAGCTCAGATGAAACTTTTCTTGCGTATTGACGCGGTTTAGCATTAATTCTCGTCCAGACGTGATTGCTAACAAGATCGCGTCCAAATGCGGTTCAAACTAAAGTTGCGTCTAGACGCGGCGAATCTATATTTGAAATTTCAAAAATGTATTAATATCCGTCTCAGATTTGACCTGAGTCGCCATCAATACTGCCTAGCGACGGTCTTCGCCTAATTAGACCAACGGAAAGTTTAAATTTTGATATTTCTAAAATGATGAAAATGAGATTAGAATAAGTGAAGTAGCGATTAGAAAGCAAGTGTACATACCATTGAGTCACATGTGATCACACTATTTATCGAATGAAACAGAAACTTATTATAAATATATTTATGAATAAAATTCTGTCCACCTATATAATTCAATTATCATTGTATATACACATATATTTACTTATTAGAAAAAAATTGTACATTCAATAACGTAAAGTAAATAATTTAAAAAAAATTATAATAATGCAAACTATTCCTTCTGAAAAAATTATTGCTTATACTTTTTTTTAATTTAATTACTTTCGATTTTTGAATATCGATGTTTCAGAATTTATGTGCCTATTCTATTGTATTGAAAAATATTCATTTATTTTGTCTTTTATGAGAAAAAAAACCTTGAAAATTGCTTAGGATTATTCGACAATCTTCAGATTAAATTAATTTTATAGGAAAGGTTGATACATATTTTCTGGCGAATATCACATTAATTCTGATGTTATTATTTGTTGTGTTAACAGAATTCTGAATCGAGTTTCGTTTTTATATTAATCGTAACTATCGAATGCGTCTTGTCGCGGTGCATGTGAAACATTTCTTTACGCTCAAACACGATTGCAAAGAAAACTGCGTCTAGACGCAAAAATGTATCGCTGGAGACGCGTTTTCAGATAAAACTACGTCCAGGTGTAGTGATCCACAAAATTGCAACCAGGCGCGGAGGCTGTAAATCGCACCCAGACGCGCTTTGAGTCGAAAGCGCGTTAAGACGCGGTTTAAGTCTTCATACAACCGCTTCTGAATGCGGTTTCTGCAGCATCGCATACAGGTGCGTTTTATTGGTTTTTCACCGCGTCTAGGTGCGTTTCAGAAGTAAAATGCGTTTAAACGTACATTTTTTGCGTTTCGTGTTCACATGGGAAGGACAAGAAAAAGTTTTTTTTCAATAGATTTTTTATTTACTTGGACGAGTAAATTACCATTGAGACTAACTGTAAACAAAAGCCTGGAGAATATCCAAAGATCGTTGGGTAAGTTCAAATGGCTGTGTAGCGGAAATATTTTGTCCAAAGATACTTTGAGAAGATGCTTCTTCGCCTATATATTTCCCCATTTCGCTCGGATCTTTCCATTTTCCCCCTTTCTCCCAACAACACACCAAGAGGCACTTAGAAGAAAGTATAGAGTAGCAATACGCTTAGTCCATCGTGCCCAATTTGTTCGCGCTAAGGATCTTTTGAGTCTTACGCATGAAGAGCCGCTTGATGCTTATGTCAAGCGCTATATGGCGAAAAGATTAAAAAAGATGTGTTTTTCTGATTTAGGTTCTTCCTTATTTCTTGAAGATGTATTCCTATGGAATAGTTTCCATAAGCAAGCTAAAGATGGTGTTGAGCATTTATTTATGTTGAAACGGGTTAAACGTTTAAAATTAAAACACCACTCCCTTCTCCTAGACTGGCTTGATTTTAATGAGCAAAGTGATAATTAGGAATATAGGAAAGAGGGAACACGAAATCGTAGTTTACTAACAGCCCCTTAACATTCTACCTCAACCTTTATAACTCCCGCTACTTGTATTCTCTGTTCATCTCGTTACCGCTTTCATTTGCTTCAAGTATCTTTATCTTTGTTTCTCCCTTGTATCTCCCTTTTTGTTTTCTTTTCGTTTTTGGTTTTTGGTTTTTTGTTTGTTACTTCCTATTAGGGGTGCATCAGCTCAAGCTCAAAAGTTCTGCTGAGCTGAGCGAAAACGCTGTTCGAACCTTCATTTCGGTAGGAGCTGATTGATTTGAACAGCTCGTTCCAAAAGAGCTGATCTGATCGAACAACTCTCTCTCTCTCAAGAACTGATTGGCATTATGCCAAAAATACTATGCAAAATCATTTTCAATTCACTTTAAATAACATATACAATTTTTCAAGGGCTATCTTCGGAAGTTCTTTATAACTTATCAAAGATTACTAAAAGATAGTAAGAACTATTTTTCCAGAGCTACTTACTATTAGTAACTCTAACTATCTATCATTTTTTCACAAGTGATACTCACAGGTTTTTCAGCGCTGTCTGGAAATGGTATTTAAAGCATTTATGAGACACAATTTAATACGCATGTTGAAGTGTATGGACACATTTGGATAGTATTTTTGGCATAACGTCAATCAATTCATGAGAGAGACAGTTGTTCGAGCAGATCAGCTCTTTTGAAAGGAACTGTTCAAAAAATTCAGTTCAGGAATGAGAGCTGTTCGATCAGATTAGCTCTTTTAAAAGGAGCTGTTCAAAACAATCAGCTCCTACCGAAATGAACTTTCGAACAGTTCCTTCGCTCAGAACTAGAGCTGAACTATTGTACCCCTACTTCCTATCCCTCCCGTCCTTCCATGTTTCTCTGTTTTTGTAAGCACTTCCAAGTGTGACAATAAGAAAGAGCATAAACCAAAAACAAATGTAGACATGGTATATGAATAATACAACATAATTAGAAGTGAATATTTAGAAAATTGCAATGACCAACTGTGGTTCCATGTTGTCTATGTCATATAATAGAACTCGATATTGTAATGCATGTCCCTCCATATATAGAAACAGTCATTGGTACTGATAAAATTAGTTCATTATGTTTACATAAGCATTGACGTAAATAATTTTTGGAAAAAAATATACAAACAAAACCGGAAAAAAACTAGACAGATTTGTCTAAAAAAACTTCTTCCTGTCGACCAGTATGGCGCTCGACAAGGAATTCCATACCGGCTAGACGATGAATATAGACTGTTGTTGACAATCAATTGATTTATATAGTATGATGTTGCTTGGGTCATGAATCGTTCTAAAGCTGCTATGAAAGTGTCAGGGTCCTGCAGAAAAGCAAAGTGACTCGTTCTTGGTAGGATCAGTTCACCTGACTGTGGTATCCAAAGAGTCATTGTGTCAGGTTGATCTCTATAGATAGCCTCTTCATGGTCTCCATCCACGATCCATACATATATACTCGATGGAATCTTTGCAAAATCAGTTTGATTCCAATTGGGAAGAGTAGACCACATTGTTGTCAAGTTATTGTATAGACTCTGATAATCATTGATAGGATTTAACTGTTCATATTCGATTTGACTGCGTGCCAAATAAGCAGTGAAGACAGACGACAAACTAATGTCTTTTGCACCCGACGTATTATAATTTGCTGCAAAGGCAAACAATGCAATTAATCTATTAGAATAGTTCATGGCCAAATTGAGACCAATAATCGCACCGTCACTCCAGCCAACGACATAAGCTTGCGTGATACCAAGATAGTTCAATAGACCGATGACATCAGTCGCCATCAGATCATAAGTAATATTACTGGATGATGATGTACTTCGTCCTTGTCCACGAGAATCCATTACAATACATTGATAAGACGATTTCAGTGCCTGAACTTGGAATCCCCAATAGTCGCTATTGCCGAAACCCCCGTGTAGAAAGAGAATAGTTACGCCACATGATGGCCCATAAATGTTATACCATATTTGAATATTATTGATGCTTGCATATTTACCAGTTTGAGGTTGCGGAAGTTCTGGCGTTGATGGTAGTATCAGCCAAGGATAGACTGAATTTGCTATTGTCGAAGAGTTTACTACGCTTGCTGCTAGTGGAGAAAAGAGCGCGAAAATCACCAAGTTCATTTCAGCTTTATTGTTATGCTGAGTTGTAGTAAGCACACTAAATAGAATATTTATGATTGACTTTTTCTTCTGTTTTTCGTATGGTTATATACGCATATGTATGCCTGACAGAGCACAGAACGTAAAAGAAAAGTATTTCAATAACGGTCTGCCTGATGCATTATAGCGACTTGCTTAAAAACAACCACAACACAACCGGTTTCGAAGTGTATTGAAACGAAATATGCGCATATTAAACACGGAGAATCGTTGAAGTATTAAGTAATAGTGTTAAAGACGACACCTATTGTGTGAAATGTGTCCTTACGTATTTTGAATGGTACACTTTAAAAATCAGCATAACATAATAAACATCATTTTCGTTTCTGTATATCATCACATAGCCTTTTTGGTTTCTTCATTATAAACTATTTTTCTCACTCTTCTGGTTAATGTAACTTTTGAAGTATAATTTATACGTTGTATTGGCATAAACCGGGGTTGGTGAAAAACGTAGAAAAGAAATACTCGAAGGAAAATGTAGAAAAGGAAAATGTAGAAAAGGAAAACGTCGAAATGATTAGCTTTATCTTTTCGATGAATGAGAAATATTGTGCTTTATTAATTTAAAATGAAAAATACTAAAGAAAATTGACAATATAGATCCATTTATTTTTTCTTTCCAATTAACAATGATAAATCTAACAACAGTTCATTTGCGTTGATATCCTTCTTGAGAAATCTGCTATGCAGAGTGTCAAATCTCATTTGAAAAGCTGCTGTGGGGTGTGAGTGTAGTAACAAATAGTCAAATCCCCACACCCACACCCACGGATCCTGCATAATCTGTAGAGAAATTTTGACTATTATGAACAAATATTAACCTACAATACTAGGTTCTCCTCTCATTTAATATTTACTACTGTTAAAGTCACGTATTTTCGTCATAGCAATGATGTGTATCTATTCAAACAATTTATTGAAGTTAACTTGATAGAATTTAATTTCAAATTAAATTAACTTTTCCCGAAGTTAAATATAAATTAAATAAACTGTAAATTGACACCCTTACACTGATAAAAAAAAAAGCGCCGAATGTTAAACGTTTAAAGCGTTTATGAAAATGCAATGTATGATATGCCCTTTTCTACCGTTTAGCAGTATGCGATAAACCCTTTTATCTACGCATCAAAAGACGAAATAAAAAGGTCTATCAAGTGAATATACCGCGTGCCGAAGGGTTTATAATAGCGTTTATGCGACTGAACAACTTTAAAATGGTGTATGATACGTTTCATTTTCATGAATCCTATCGAAGGTGTTAGAGAGTACTCTAACAAGTTATTTATTTATTTATTCTTATACATTCTTGTTGCGTCTTTATACGTTATGTATTTCTTATATGTGCAATCCAACTCGAGATGCACATACGTCAACCGCTCTTTTTCATTCTTTCTTTCCTCTCTCTGCATATCTCTCTATTATGTCTTCTCTCCTCCCGTGTGTGACGATGTAAATAATGGTCATCGTTTCTTCGACTGGAATTTAAGTGCATTTATAGAATGATGCACCATCATCTTTATATACAAAATCGTCTAGTTGAAGAAACAAATATCTTTTCTTCCTCTGTTTCTTCTCTCTCTATCTCTTGTGTGTGCATGTGAGTTGTATAGTATAAATAGGAAAAATAATAATAATAAACAAAAGATTAAGATTCAGATTAGGAATCGAAAATAGGAAATTTGTTGTTGATTGGTTAAATAGAAACATAAATTTCTATTTTGTGAATTGATTTAAGTTACAGCGGGAGGGGGAGGGCGGGGCTCTGTAACACTTTCTATCTCAGGTTTTTCAATATATTCATATTAAACACAAAAATGCATGCTTATATTTCGTCATTTTTGCTGTCATTATTATTTGCACTACTATATTGCAAAAATCAAACACATCGCTAATGTAAAAATATCGGTGATCGAATAGGGCTATCTACCAGCCGATATCAAAATGCGTATTTTTTAATGTGAGTCTGCAAGAGGTATTAATTTGTATATATCGGCGTTACATATGTTTTTTTTTCGAACATAAAATGTTTACCTGAGTCAATGAAGTGTGACTCTAATTTCGTTACACCGTATTTTGACATATCAAAACATTGTTTTAATGAATGGAATAGCGTTGAAAGGAAAAACGTTGAAAGGAAGAAGAGCGACAAAAAAAGTCAAAGGAAAAACATCGAAAGGAATAAGATAGAAGAGAAATATAGAGAAAGGAAAAAGACGGAAGAGAAAAATATCGAAAAAATAAAACATCGAGAATATTGATGGACAGAGGTCACTGGTCTCCTGCACTGTGAATCTTCCTTATTTCGTTCGTCCGTAACTGTTCTAATGTCCATCTATATTAGTGCAATATGTATCGCTAGATTTATATTCTATAAAACAATATGTTTAATTGTTTCTTGTTTACTTCGCATTGATACTTATGTATCACTGTCGTATCATTTATTTCTAAACGAAAGTTCTTTATAGACGAAGGCAAAATTTCACCTATATTTATTTAATTAAAAATATATTATAGCAGAGATATATTTTATATTAAGCCCCCCCCCCCCTCCAAAAAAANCCCATGTTCTGCTCTTTCAGAATCACTATAGTTTTTTTTTCTAAAGACCATTTTTTGACCGAAATTTTTAGTGACCTTTCAGAGGTCCTCAATGTCAAAAATGGTAGTATAATTAGGTCTTTAATCTCTAATGACTGATTAATTAATTAATTAAGCGCTCAGCGTGTGCAGAATTAAAAGTTACGTAGGGCAAGTTAGGTGAGTTTCCGCAAAAAACGCGTGAAAATTGCAGAAAATTTAAAAAAACAGCAAAAACTTCGAAAAAATGTTTTTGCGCTTTTCTCAAAATCATGTTTTCCAACATCCATCCTAGTTATTTTGCCTTCAACTATGTTTTTTCGAAATGTTTTTTTTTACCATTCGATAGAGCATGCAAAGACGCAGGGCATGACGTTCTCTGATTTTTGAAAAAAGTTTTTTTATGCCCAAAAAAGGTTACCTACAAAATTTGCATGCAATTTTTTGACCTTTTTTGAAGGAGTTTTACTTGTCCAAAATTTTTCGGCCTATAAATGAACTTGAAAAAAACTCGGAGAACGTCATGCCCTGCATCTTTGCATGCTCTATCGAATGGTAAAAAAATTTCGAAAAAACATAGTTGAAGGCAAAATAACTAGGATGAAAAATGGGTCATTTTTGACCAGTGTTCACCTTATAACTTCCTTAAACTTGTATATGTCGGGCTGAAATTTTTATCGTAGACTACCCGCTCTAGTCCCAACACATCCTGAAAATTTCAGCCGATTTGAACTTTCTTTGGCGAAAATCGATCTTTGAGGGGGGGGGAGGGCCTTAATCAATAGATATCATGAATTCATCTTCAAGTACAATGTCTTTCGTTTCATCACAAAAAGGAAAATCATTGCTTGTTATGGATGATTATGTATTTAGGTTAAATAAAACTTCGAATACCACAAAATATTATCATTGTGAAAACAGAGATTGTACGGCAAAAGCTCACACTGATTTAAATAATGTTCTTTTAAAAGTAAATGCTAATCGTTCCCATGTAATTGAACCAGAGAAAAAAGAAATTCGTATTTTTAAACAAGTCGTCAAGGAACGTGCCACTAAAGAAAGCACTCCTATACCACAGATATATGAAGAAGAATCAACAAAAATGATTTTAAAATTCTCGACTATTGCTATTTTACCGTCTCAAAGAGAGATGCCTAAGCAGAAAATCTTATTTACTATATTAACGAATTTTCTTTAAGTAGTTCTTTGAACAAGGCGCGACGTCCTGAAACGCCACCTATTCCTGATTCACAAATTTTCGACATTCCATATTTTTATACTCGAACAATAAAAAATGAAGAATTTCTTTGTGTTGATAAATTCATCAAGAGAAAAACACGTATTTTGTTATTCGCTTCAAATGAACAGCTTAAGCAGTTATTTTAAAATTTAATTGTTTTAATGGACGGAACATTTAGTACTTGTCTAAAAATTTTTGATCAAGTGTTCACGATACACTCAATTAAATATGAACAGTGCAAAATCTATTTGATGAATAAACGTAATATATATGTACATCTTTCAATCTTTCTTTCATATCACATTTATTTGCGGTATTGGACTATTACCTGATCGTAGAAAGTCCACTTACAGATTTGTCTTCGAGGAACTCAAAGCTTTAGCTGTTCGAATGAATCTAGTTTTCAGCCCATCCACTGTAATTACTGATTTCGAACCTAGCTTAGCTGAAGCTATTATTAGTGAGGTAATTTTATCTGATTTTAAATTAAGAAAAGAGAATCAAAAAAATATTATTTCATTCAGTTTCCAAATAGCAACCATATCGGTTGCTACTTCCATTTTACTCAAGCCGTGTGCAGACAAATATAACATCTTGGCTTATCTAGTGGTTGTTGTAGTGATGAAAGTATTCGTATGACATGCAGAAAGTTTATGGCTCTTCCTTTGTTGCCCTCTTCAGTTGTATTGAAATGTTTTCCGATCTCTATGAAAGTGTACTACTTACATCATCATCATCAGCGCTTGATTCATTGAAACCTCTTTTTGAATATTATGAAAACTATTGGGTTAAAACAATCGGTATCAAAAGATGGAACGTTTATGGTTTTCGTGTTAAAACGAATAATAATGCTGAAGGTATATGTAGTATTAATTTTCTCTTTCAAAATTTTGTACCTCACTAATGCATTTAGGTTTTCATAATCGTTTAAATTTACGCATAGCAAAGCATCACCCAAACATTTGGATATTCATTAGATGTATACAAGGCGAAGAAATTCGCTTCAGTCATGTTTTAATTCAGATGATCGGTGGTCTTACGTGTCGAACAAAAACAGCTGCTACGAATGCTATACAGCAACGAATAGATACACTGTATTTTCGCTATCAAAATAATGATATTACTGTTGATGAACTATTACTCGAACTTTCTTATGTCGTTGCAAAAAATACGACAGGGAAAAGAAAAAAATAATTATTTACATTGATTCCTTAAAGCTTATTCATCATCATCATCATCATGTCCCATAGGCTTTGCGCCCGTTGGAGCCAACTATTTACGAGATCAGATTTCTCCATGCCTGTCGGTCTTGTGCAAGATGGAACAATTCTTGTCCACTGCGTTGACACTACTCTTTTATATCGTCCAGCCACTCTCTGCATGGACCTCCTCGTCGGGATTTTCCGTTCGTTATGGTAAATATTGTGTGTTTGATCAACCTATTGCCATCCATTCTGCAGATGTGACCGAATAGTCTTAATTTCCTCTTCTTAAAGGTGTCCATTGTCGTTTCTTCTTTTGATATCTTTTTTCTGATATCCTCATTTCGTATCCTGTCTCGCCAATTGATTCTTGGAATCTGTCGATAACATTTCATTTCAAATGCCAATAGTTTCTTTCTGTCGGCTTCTTTTAGAGTCCATGTCTCTGATGTATATAGGAGCACACTGAAGACACATGCTGTTAGGGTTTTAAGTTTGTTTTCTATCTTCAGTTTCTTGCTATTCCATATATGTTTCTATGAAGCCATTGCACCTGTCGCTATTCCTATTCTCCTTTTAATTTCTTCCGAGCAATTGTTATCTCATGTTAGTGGACTGCCCAGATATTCGAATTTTTCTACGTTGTCAATGGTCTCTCCTGCTACTTGAATACTACTTTCAATGTTCCTGTCCCCAAATACCATGGTTTTGATTTTATTTATATTCAAGATAAGTCCTGCTTGTTCGGCAACTGTCTTGGTTAGCTCAATTTGTCGTTGAAGTGAGCTAGCTTCTTCATCTATAAGATCAATATCATCAGCGAAACTCAGATTATTTATAAATATTCCGCTGATGTTAATTCCGCACGTGTTCTGTCTCACCTGATCCATTACTCGCTCGAGATATGCGATGAAGAGGAGTGATGACAAAGGATCGCCTTGTCTAGTTCCTACATCTGTCTGAAACCACTCACCATAGTCTTTTCCAATTCGAACAGCTGACTGTGCTTTTTCGTAGATTTTCTGTAACAATGTGACCACTTTTTTGCTACGCCATATGATTTTAGCATAGCCCATATAATTTTGTGTTTTATCGTATCGAATGCTTTTTGAAAGTCAATGAAACAGTTATATATTTTCTTTCCCTGTCTTTTGCCTTTTCAGCCAATAATCTGAGCACCAGAATTTGATGTATGGTACTTCTGTCTTTTCTGAATCTTGCCTGCTCTTCTGAGAGGTAGGGATCTAAATGATTTTTAAGTCTATTTAGCAGTACTATTAGGAGTAATTTTCCTGTATGATTTATACGAGAGATCGTCCGGTAGTTCCAGCAGTTATTGAGATCTCCTTTCTTTGGTATTGGTACCAAAATAGATTTGCCCCATTCTTCTGGAATCGTACCTTCTTGCCATGCTTTGTTGCAGAGCTTATGAATTTGTTGCACTACCCAGGTCAAAAAATCTGACGAAAGATCTTGCAGTCCGGACGTCAGATCTTACAATCTGAATGAAATCTTACAAGCATCAGACAAAAAATCGTCATCTCTGAAATCTTGCATCAAGTCCTACTGTATTTTCTTTGAAGATCGTACATGCAATTTTTTTTAATATAAATTTGTCGTGATATTTTAACGAGATATTAGTTTAAATAAAATATCACAATGATATTTCTATGAGTAACAGAATCTTTCAAGAATCTTCTGATACGACTTAGTGTAAGAAATCAGAGACGACGATTTTGCACACGATTTTTCGTCTGTTCTTATCAGATCAGATATGATCAAACGTACGATTCTTGTAAGATCTTGCCGTCTGGTTTCTCGCCTGGGTAGCTGTTCCCATCCAGCTTGTAGCATCTCAGCCGTAATTCCGTCTGATCCTGGACTTTTATTTCTTTTTAGTGCTTGTATCGCTGCTTGTGCCTCATAGTATAGAATATCTTGAGGATCTTCGCTTTGGAAAGACGCGATCTCATCAAGTTCTTTTACCATCCTATCCCCTCCTCCAGGATCTTTATACAGACTGCTACAATGTTGCGTCCATCTTTGTTTGATCTGGTCTTTCGTCTATAACATAGCGCCCTCTTTATTTCGTATCACATTTAATCTAGGTACAAATTCCTTCCTTAGCACTTTTATTAGGCCGTATGCTTGTCTAGTATTACCATAAAGCTTATTAATCTATTTATTTGTCAGTTATTTTACACATGATCCTATTAGATTGTTTTCATTCAATAAAATTATCATTCTTCATAAATTAATATATTCTGATTGCTCATTTTTTATTCGTTGCATATTCTTCTTTCGACATTTAGCCTTTCGATATTTTTCCTTTCGTTCTACTTTCCTTCAACTTTTTTCTTTTCTTCCTCTTTCCTTTCTACATTTTTCCTTCGCTATTTCTTCGTTCGATGTTTTTCTTTTCTGCCTTTCTCCACCATACCCATTGTTTCATGTACACCGCAAGTTTACCAAATAAGTGATCCATATTTTCCTTTCGATTGCGACCAATGCAAAAACAAAGATGGGCATCTTACTATTTCTTTTCATCAAGTTAACGCGTTGGTAACTGTATAAAATAACATTAACCAGACCCAGATCCAGACTCACATCCAGATCCACACCCACACCCACACGTTCTGATTAGGCATGCACCCAAACTCAATAATGGAATTTGAATATTTCGAATTTATCTTACTGATTGCGAACTATATTAAAGAATTGTTGCGCCAGTCATATGGAAGGAAGTCTGCCCTTGGCAACTAAATGGAGAATGATCAAATGCTCTGTTTGTTGAAATAAGAGATTCAAAGGAAATTGAACCATCCGCCAACCCAAACCCAAACCCAATGAGTTTGGGTTTGGGTTTTTTGATTGACTCTAGCAAATAGGGTAACAACGCTACCAAAATCTCTCTTTTGGTATTTGATAGTGTCAGTTCTGTAGTATAATTTTTTATCGACGGAAAAATATTGTGTCCTGTCATTCAGTAGATAAAGAGATTTTTCTTCACTTAGGTAAAAACAACCCAAACGGTTTGGGTGCATGCCTAGTTCTGATCCTCTTGTTGTATCCCACTTATTTCAATATATTCAACAAGACGGCTCTTCAAATTCCAACGTATCGACTGAATTATTCCAAGCTAAGTCATCTATTTTTCAACAAGACTTCATGAATCAGCTTCCCAACAATGGTACACAATATAATATATCATCAGTGTTATTATCTTCTGTGTTTATTGTCGGGCTAACAACTGATACCAATTTAATCATTGAATGGTTGGGTTCTAACTTTAAACCATAGCTGATATCTCAGTCCTCGGAGAAAACTATCATTCAGAGGAACCTAGTAACACGTGACATGCTCAATTATCGAAAAGCTCTCGTAATTGATAGGATTCCTCAATCCTATCAATCAGAAAGCAAACATAACTTCGGTAAGCTTAAGCAGTTAATTGTGAAGCTTCATGATGTATGTTTATTGGAACCGACCATACAAAAAGTCGTCGAGGAGTGGCTAAACTTTAAATGTCACTGCTCTCTATTACTTTGCGTGTCATGCATCTTTACTATTATTGCAATCAAATTTCTGGAGTGCGAAGGCTTTAGATATCGTCGGTGATATTCTACTCAGTGAACAAGATAGATTTCGGCAACGAGCGGAGAGAATTTTTAAGTTATATAATCATGACCAAATTCGAACTAGTACCCAATTATCACTAGAAATAACATTGAAACTTAACGATCATTTTTCTTCGCTATTTCGCAGATCCCCGTACGCTGCACTGATGTTTTGGAGGAAAACCGAATATCTCGGAATCGATCAACTATCTCATCTAGATGCAATTTTATCCTTAGAAAAGCAGCGCATTCTAGTTATGAAAACAGGAACAACCTCTTTTGGTAGTCAAGCACTCTCTCCAATTTTATTTGAAACATTTAAGATACGTTCAGATAAGAAAATGTTGAATATACCTTTCACAAATAGTTTATCTCGTTTTTCACCAGATGTTACTGAACCCGTTTGGGACTTGATAAAATCCAATTTCAATAAATTCCGACCAAACAGTAGCAACCAGAAAAAAATCCTGAGCATCAGCTTCATGAGAACTTTGTAGAAACAATACTCGTTTCGCTTCCGATAAAAGCAGTTGGCAGCGAAAGTGATAATTCAGCGCTTGGTGATGCGCTGTCTGCTTTAATGAATAGCAGCAACACATCAAATAGTATCAAGCACGCTGCCGTTTATGCTCTTGGTTTTAGCAAAGCCGACACTGCATTGTCTACTTTATTTAGTATCCTTAAATTGGCCACCATAGATTTATCAAGTAATTCACATGGTTATTTCGATGAGATCATGAGTAGTACTATCCACTCATACTGCTACAGTGTATTCAACAAGAATTATGATATTAATCAGAATGGAGAAATAGAGACATCACTCAAATTACTTCAGCATCCGTCGACGACTATTTCGATCGCCACACGACATGGCCTTGGACGTTTCCTTGATATCACTAGTTTGATGAAAGCATTTCAATCGAATCACATTCATTGTTACGAAGCGCTGCTTGCAAGAACCGTAGATCTTTTTGTAAATGATGCATCAGCTAAATGTGTCGTATCTACTGCTGCGCTCATTGAACAGTATCCGGATTTGTTGCCAATATTTGTCCAAGAGTTATATAAATATATCCGTTACTTTACGGATGAGGTTTATTATCGTTGGAGCATTAAACGCGTGTACAATTAAGGTTGCCCTCTTTATGTCGATGTGGCTGCTTCGGTTGCTGAGAGAATGTCTACAGCTTTTTGTAATTTTGTGAATGATTTTGTCAATGGAGAAAACCTTGAGCGCTCACTTTATTATACCAGCAAACAAAATAACTTCATACGTCGGACTGCTTGCCTTTCTGTGCTTTCCATGTTTGGGAAACTCACTACTGATCTCTGTACGATGCTTGTACAAGCTCTGTTCGATGATCCTCATTTACAGAACACTTGCTATCGTTGTATATGCCGTGTTAATTTTGTCAAAGATGAAAATGTCATCACTAATCTCCAAGAATATCTCAAGTCGAATTCAATGAATGCAAGATATGTGTCATGCAAATTACTGCTCCATCTTTCGCAGAGACCAAATGTGATCGATTTAGAGCAGGTGCAGAAAATATTCGGCGAAATTATGCAGGATCCAACATCTACTGAAGATCTCTGGCTCATCGTCGAACAGGGTGGTGCCAATATTAAAAGTATATATTACAATGCTGGCCAACTGAAAGATGCTGTTTATACTTTGCTAGCCAATCATTTGCTGGGTGATGTGAATGGAGACAAAGTAACGATTGACAGAGAAACAAACAGTCAGAGTATTCAACAACAGGACTTTGTTGCATCAGAAAAGGCGGCTTGACTTGGTGCATGTTTGATCGATACAACTAAAATACGCGCAGACTAATAAAAACTCAAGTTTTAGGGAATCATCTGTAGCAGACTTCAGTATTCCATCATCATCAGATGATGACGGAGAGGAATGAAAAGAACACGAAAAACAACTAGCATAAAATCAGTTCATTTTTTCCTAAGCGTAGTAATTAAAGGGTGACATAAATTCTCTAGGCAGAAGGTCTTCAGTTTTAGATTAATTACGCAAATGATCTCAAACATTGAATGCTCGTCAAATTCAAACTTATTTTCCTTTCCAAGTGGACACCAGATGGTCGAGTGCCAATTTTTACTATGAAAAAAATCCTTTAGATAGGCGATTTCAAATGTGTCTATTAATATCATCAGTTTTATCTTGTATTAATTTATATGTTTTTGTTCAAGTGGGCTATTTTTAACTATAAGAAGAGCATAATCAAAGCTGTATTACTTGAGACGAACTTGTCAACTCATCTCACTGGTACTTTTTCAGCAACTTAATTCGAATCCAGACTATTGCTCTCAGAAAAAGATTGGACTTTTGCTTTGCAATTCTTACGAAAAATTCATGAATAGGATGCGTATCAAACCGGTACGATTACTTTTCTCTATACAGATCTATATATTTCTCTCAGAAGATCTGCTCCGAGACAAAACACCTTTAAAATACATTCTCTTCTGCTAACCATTTCGTTACTGGCCATTAGAAAAATAGATATTTATCCATTTCTTTATAAAAAACAAACAATGCAATTTATTTATTTTCTGAGTCGCTGCGGTTTCGGTTGTGTTCGTTCAAGTTTCCAATCATGGGCGGAGATTACATCTTGTGAAATTTTCATTGAATCTGTTCGGTTTGGGCATAAATTAAATTGATCAAGAAACTTCTTTAAACAATCAAAAAATTTTCGATTTCGATTTAATGACTGCGGATCCAGTTGAAAACCAATACCATAGAAACCTTCTATATTGTTAGATCGATATTCGATTGAATTTTGTGTTTGAATAGATAAATGACATTCTTCTTCACAATCATTTAGAAAATGACCCAACCGTGATTTCGTCCAACCAATCCATTCATCAAGTTCCTGACCATTTTCACTTGAGAACGTTAATCGAAGAATTGATTTTACTTTTTCACTAGGAAATTCATGCGGTAGCTCGAGAATCTGTTTCAGCGCATTCCATTTATCTTCTGAAGTGATTGTGTTGATTGTAGTAAGTAGTTGTACGACACGTTCAAAACCTTCACTAATTAGATCACGTGTTGAATTGATTGTTGATCGTCCTGTATTGTTAAATGGTGGACTTGGTGATATGATACGCATCGAACCTCGATTATGTGCCAGTGATCTACCAGCAAGCGTCTTTTGTTTATATGATTTTGGATATAGACGAAGAGCGTTCGCTGACCAATTGAAATGTGCAAATGTTGAAAAAAATTGTTGTACTAATGAAAAGAATTCCTCAATAGAAAATTCTTCAATTGATGAAAGAGACTTTAGCGGTGCCAGGAATTTATGGCAGATATATGCACATAAAATAGCCCATGAATAACCACTTAGATAACCGTATACTTGTCCATAAAGACCGACTTTTTGAGCCCACGCCCGAATGAATGTCAGAAAATGTTGGAAGATAGGTGGCGAATAAACATGTATTAGTAGACGTTCAATATCGTGTACCTGCAAACAAAACATAGTCATGTATATACAATTCCATAAAAAAATTATATCCCAAGCGGATTTTGATTCAGTACGGAGCAAAACACCTTCTATACTAGCATTGAATTTTTCTACAATAATCCATGACTTATCTTACCCCATGTATAGATTCCTCGCCATCGAAGTCGTCCTGACATGTTTGCACTTTAGATTGCTCTTGGATTGTTTTTATCTGCACAAATATTTCTACTTTTGTTTGATCATGAAATACAATTGATATTATTGGAAATAGAGCTTGAATCTTTCGATAATGAGCAATTTCATTTTTCATAGTTCCATTAATTTGTGTCTCCAGTAAATCAATAATATGATTATTTAATCCAGTTGGATCATGTTTTAATTCAAGAAGTGCTTCATCAAACGTTGTTGCCACATTATTTTCACACTTAATTTCATTTAAGATAAATACTGTATCAACATCTTGTCCATTAATTCCCTAGAATAACGATAATGCAGATGTTTTATTTTCAATAACTCGTGTAGCTTACAATACGAAAACTACCATAGGGAAGAAACGAATGAGTAAAACAATGTAATGTATCGTTGTTGAACATTAGTTCGAAACAAGATGCAAGTTTATTGAATTTTTCTTGTTTTCTTTGATACGATTGCTCAGCTTCATAGAGATTCATGATTTGAAAGAATTCCTGTAGTCTCGCATCAACAGAATGCAATTGCTTAGAATCGATTGGTGGAAGCACAGAACCTAAGGGTAATTGATAGGCAATATGAAATGGTTCTGCATCATTGTCATGTGGTCGTTGTAAAATATAAACATGATGAACAGGAAATTGAAATGATTCGTTTAAAACTAAAAGTAAAATAAGAGGTGAATCAACGATGTTCTTTATATAACTTACTAAGTGACGATTTTGCGTCTTTAAAGTTCTCCTCATTCTCGAATTGTCCAATGGTCATATGTGGATTGTAAGTATGTCGATTATTCTTCGAACATTGTGGAAAGAGCTTAACAAGTTGCGCTTGTAATTGTTTCACTTGATTTTCGGAGTGTTGATTCAATTTCATATAAATCGTTTTATTTTCGACGAATGAATCGATCTCATCGATTTCAGCAGAAAAGGATTCATATTGACATAAGAGAAGTCGCAATGGTAAAAGAATATTTTCTTGATCTTCTTCACAATCGGCTAAATCGAAAAATGGCCATAGTAGATTAATGTGTGGAGGCCATCGATCGAACGATGGATCATATTGTTGTCGACAAGGATCGATTAATGGCCATGTATTCAATGTCGGTAAAATGACCAGTGCTGAACGATGACTGATTGAGCGTGTTCGAAAATTCATAACTAATTGTAAAGCATAATGATCAGATTGATGAATTCGTTGAGAATTCTCGTTATTCAATGTATCAATAGGGATAGGTTGAGTGCCAATCATTGAAAGATGTTCAATGGAATAAGAAACAGTATCTAATGTATGCACTAAATAGCGATCTAAGCGACGATCTTTTTGTGAAATAGATGTGATACGAGCACAAATATTATTGGATGGATCAAATGTAAAGCCAGGATTCTAAATAGGAAACAGCTTAGCATGCTTTTTGTAATTAACCTGAATTCCTGCACGGATTTTATTTTAAAAATTCGTATTAAAGTACGGGTCAACTCTTAACAATTACATTTCAGTTCATCAGAGAGATTTTCGTGAAAAGAGACTGGTTGATTAATATCGAATTAGTAGTGTTATTAAAGAATATTCAACACTGTAGAAATCTCTTACTTTGTCTAGATGATAAATATCTTTCCAAAGATCATGAACTTCATCTTCGTATTTTTCAAGAATATTTTGTTCTTTCACGTAACTATCTCCGAAATTGTAGTCACCAATAAGCATATAGTTATTAGTTTTCATTTTTCTGAAAAGATTTTCTAATGCTTGACAACGCTTCTCACTTGAATTCCGAGAAAGATCACTATGCAAGTGAAGATTAACAAGATCAATCGTTATTTTAGGATTTAAACCAAATCGAGCGATGATCAACTCTTTGGTTGTCTTTGCTGTTGTTGATGCTGCTACAGTTCTATCTTCATCCGAAGTATCCAATGGACATATGGAAAATGATCGAGGTCGAAAGTTTTTCGTCAATATCATTTGTCCGTAGGATTTAGTTTGTTCACTATTAATCACACTTTTCATAATAACAATATAATAATTATTTTCTTGTAACCATAATTCATTTAAAAGAAGGTTCAGGAAACTAACTGTGACTTCTTGTAAACAAATCACATCGGGTAAAAGATTTTTCAGTGTATGAAGTATCGATTGATATCGCTGAGAGCTATGAATGAGTCCCGGTTTTTGGTAATCAAATAGAATATTCCATGAAAGAAAATGGCATCGTTCAGGAAGGCATGTTTCTTTTGTTGATGAAGTTTTAGTGTCATCGGATGTTAATGGTACATTTTGAACTTCACTCCATTGCTGAAGAGAATGATCAAAACGGTAGAGTCCTTGTACAAGAGTGGATATTTCTGCATTATCTATGACACAGAACAAAAGCATTTACATGGAGATATAATGAAGAGTTGCTTATTCTCAAGAATCAAATCTACACAGCTGTTAAAGTCCTTACAAGTCTTTCAAAGATTTTCTTTCATACCATTAACTGTTTCAGGTAATTGATCACTACCCGTTAAAATGTCTAATTTTGCCGTTCTATCCCAAACAATATTTCCATTGATTTTATAATGTCGAATGCGATGCATTGGGACGCCATACTAAAGGAATGATCACTATTTATGTTACTTATTTTAGTTCAATCCTGTTACCCGGTGTTCATGAACTTTTTTAAAGTCACTGAATGGAACTTCATGAATTCCTGTAAAACGATCTTCATAGCCGATCATTACTTGTGATCGATCGATTGTTTTATCATGTGAAATTCGGTTAAATATCGAAATTGCATCACGAAATTTATTACTGGTAGTAGATGCACCTTCGGTTGTTTCGACTTCTATTGTTCTTTTTGCTTTTTGTTTCGATTTCTTTGTGTTCGTTCTCATTTTTGTTAGATGATTTTGAATTGATTCAATAAAAGATTGAAGTGAGGTGAATTCATTTGATTGTTGGATAAGTTCATCGAAATATTTACGAATAGTGATCCATTCATCGTTACTCAATGGACATTTATTTGATAATTTATGCATTCGTAAGTCACTGACATTAGTGACAGTTAAGGATTTGTTAAAAGAATCAAGTGAATCAAAGAAAAAACTTAGTTGAATATCGTAATCGAGTTTGATACGAGCTTGTTCGTAATCTCCCGATGGTTGAATGTGAAGATAATCATCGGAACGTAAAATTGAGCGAAGAGAATTTAATTGATCTACAAATGTCGTTGTATTGTTGCTATCCGCCATGATTCACTAGATTGATAACTACTAATCTATAAAATTGTTTTGTTCTTTTTTCAAGGTAAGATCGAATAACGTTTTTTGTTTTGTTCTATGCTTCTTTTTATAGCATAGAATACGCAGCGTGCAAGTAATTGCGCAAGTCGTATTGCACGATAACAGCATAACATGAATATAACTGAGTCACGGAATATGAAGCATAGATTGAAGTCATAACGAGTTATGAAGAAATTACCTCATTTACTTCTATTATTATTTCAATATTTACAAGAATCATTTTTATCATCACGTGCTGTTACGTTTGATTTTATGATAGACGTCGCTCAAATACGAATTCAGCCCTATAGTAATATCATGAAGACTCGATCTCGTGACTAATGTTTGAGTATATAGTTAGGCACTTTTGTACGTATCTATATCTAAATTTAGCTTGGGCAATATTTCACTTGCACAGTCTTACGCTAGTGACGTATCAGTTCTAAATTGCACGTGCTAAAAGAAGTACCAGGATATGGATGTACAAACTCTTTCATCGGATCTAATAAATGCTTCATCAAATGATTCTTTTTTTTACAATGCCAATGCGTACACTGTAGAAAAAAGGGCAGAATAAAGAACGCTTGCCCTTGATTTTTTTTCTATAAACCCTATGAAGGGTTTATGTGCACTCCATATATCCTATGAAGGGTATATGAGCCTAAGGGTTTGTGATCGTAAGGGTATATGAAACTGTTTTAAGGGTTTTGTATTTCATAATTTTATTCAAAGTGTTTATTAATAAACGGACAGGTGTAGATTAATATACGTATTTCCAAAATCGGTTTATTATCGAACAATCAGGGTAGATTATTATACGATTCATGCAAAACAAATCTTATTCTACGGCTAGGAGTTGATTATTCTCCACTTTTAGAGGACGCATTTATTATAACACCGTTTAGGGTAGATCAATGTACGATGTCACCAAAAGGGTTGATTATTCTACGATTAATGGTTTATTATTCTCCACTTTCAGAAAAAGCGTTTACTATAATACCGTTGATGGCAGACCGGTATGTATTGAAAACGCCGAAGGAAAAAAATGCATAAGAAAAAAATGTCGAACGAAGAAGCATCGAAATAAAAAAAGATCGAATGAAAAAAAATGTCGAATAAATGTAAAATGATATTAGACTAAAATATAAAATATTTATTTCATTTCATCGAAAAAAAAGGACAATACGTTCATTGATAACGATAAATAGCTATAAAAAGTGAATCACTCGATAAGTCCATATGTGCATGTGATTAAAATAAAGTTTATGTCCTTTTCTCGATGAGGAATGATAAGTTATGCAACAATTGCTCCGCGTCGATGTGACCTGTGTCCATTCGATATTCTAGAATGTTCGCACATGCAGTGACTTATTGGTAGAGCCCGTCGAATCCAAGAATTTTTGGACCCAGACCCGAACCAGGACCCGCTAAATCACAATTTTCAGACCCGGACCCGGTACATGAAAAACGGAATAATGAATGAGTGTATTGAAGTGTTTATGTTGTTTCTTATGTTAGAAAACTTCACCATCAACAACATCGACTTCGTTTTCACTCAATTATATGCATAAAAAATTCCTTGTGATCTGATACAATAAGTAAAAATATTTTTAATCTGGACCCGGACCCGATGGACTCTACTTATTGGAGGAAAAGTATCAGCTAATCAACGAAACTATAAAAGAAAATAGGAAAGAAAATACGAGAAATATAAAAGGAAAGAAAATCCATATTGGTCAATTACGACATCTCAGAAGTTTCGACATATTACATCATCGATGTTTTTTTATTTCGATGTTTTTTCCTTCGACATTTATTTTTTTCGGTATTTTTTTCGGCATTTTTTTCTTCTGCATTTTTTTCTTTCGGCGTTTTCATAGTAAATCGAAGCATTTATCATAATACCTGTGAGGGTAGATTATTATATGACATCATAAAAGGATTCATTATTATATGATGAGGGGCATATTGCTGTACACTATAGCAATCAACTGTTTGATAATTTCCCTTTGTACTTGAGAAGAACACACCGACTTTTACAAAATTTACTGAGATTTCGTTAATTGTTCAAGAATTACGAGACAAAGAATATTTATTGCATCAATAGTGCATTATAGGAAGAAAATTATATGATCATTATTTCCAACGGGTGTCCCAGAAAGAATGGCACTCTCAGTATTTTACTGACATCTTCCTCAATTCTAATTCGTTAAGGTTTAAGTTCTTTTTTGTAAGATTAGTCTTGCGATCCTCTATAAAAATCTATAATTCGCGTTTCGCTCAGAAGTATATCGTCTTCGCTATAACATGAAAAGTAAAGATCTACAAAAACTAGTTTTTTGTAAATATGAACAAGGTGATGGCCCCACTAAAATCTTTCGTGATCTGAATGGTTTTGTGGGATTGCGTACTGCAAATAGGTGGTGCAAAATGATTCGTGACACCGGTTCTATCCAGCTATCAACGTCACCAGGGGCTCCGCATCTTGCTCGAACGAGTAAAACTATTCCAAAAGTCAAGCACAAGCTCGATCAACACAAGTTGGTATCTGCACGAAGTTTGAGCATAGACTACAACATATCCAAATCAAGTGCCCATCGAATTCTCAGGGAAGATTTGGAACTCAACGCCTACAATATAGTAATTGAACCAAAGCTCACCAAAAGTCAAAAGGACAAGCGAAAGAAATTTGCAAATTGGGTGTATAATAATTTTCGAAAAGAAGACACGATGCGAATTTTATTTTCAGATGAAAAAATGTTCGATGTCGACGGCATATATAATTCCCAAAACCAGCGTATTTGGGCGGCTAGTCGTGATGAAGCAAACGAAAAAGGTGGCATCAAAATGAAACAGAAGTTCCCTAAAAAGGTGATGGTTTGGCTGGGCGTTTGCTCTAAAGGAGTAACACCCTTGGCCATTTTCGACCAAGGAACAGTAGATCACAAAGTATATATCCAGAATGTTCTACCAGTAGTACTAGAATTTGGAAGTAAGATCTTCGGAGAACACTGGATATTTCAACAGGATGGTGCGAAACCTCATGCCCATCACCTAACACAAAAGTGGTGTCTGGATAAATTTCCATCATTCATAGATAAAGATCATTGGCCACCTAATAGTCCACATTTAAATCCATTGGACTATTCTATAAGGGAAGAATTTGCAAGAGCTATCAACTGGAAGACAGTGATATCAAAAACCACCTTTATCGAAGAACTGAAACGTGCAGTTAAAGAAATTCGACAAGATGTTATTTTACAAAGTTGTTCATCTTGGACTATTCGTTTGCAGCGTGTCTTGAAAATGATGGATGTTGTTTAAATAAATAAAGAGCATACTATTTTGTAGAGAATTTGAAGATGAATCCATTGAAAAAAATATTGAGTCCAAACGAGTACGAATTGATAGAGATATCAGTAAAATACTGAGAGTGCCATTCTTTCTGGGACACCCGTTAGAACAATTCTTCATCATTTAGTCATGTTGTTTATCTAAAGAAATAAGCGAACGTTTCACAGCTTCCACGAACACGTCCTCATTCAATATCAATAGCTCCACGTCGATGGCTTCATTAATTTTCTCGAAGTTAAGTGCAACGTAGCGTTTGTTTTTGTTTCTTTTATATTGATAAAATTTTCTGAACTATATTCTTTTTTTTCAGATGTAACAGTTTTTCTTCATTTAATCTTCCAATTTATCTAGGTAAACAAGTGTATCTTTGATAAGTGATACAAACAGCTACATATTTTCAATCAATAGCTCCGTATCAATGGTTTCAAAAGACAAATGGAAGTTAAGTATGATTTCTCACTTGATTTGATTTCTTTCAAACCAAAAATATTATCCATACATTTCTTTTTCTAGATAAAGTGAATCATCTTCATCTGATTATCATATTCTTCTATATATAAAAGCTACTCGTTCTCAGCGAACTCTTTCGCGCCAATGTTTTCTTTAACTATTTGAAAGTTAGGTATGTTACTTTATTTTATTTCGTGTTTTTACAGTTTAAGAAAATTATCTGATATAATTTTTCCTTCAAGGAACGATTTTTCTTCATTTAATCATTTTATTTATCTAGAAAAACAAGCGGAACTTTTGCAATCTCTACGAGCAGGTGCTCATTGAAAATCAATTGCTCTAAGTCGCTGGCTTCATCTAATTTCTACAAGTTAAATATGAAATTTCTTTTGTTTTTGTTTCTTTCATATTGAGAAAAATATCCGAAAGATTTAATGTTTTTCGATGAAATAATTCATCTTCATCTGATCATGTTTTTCCTCTAAATAATCAAGTAAACTCTGAAAACGTGGTACAAACAGAGACTCATTTCTAACCAAATGCTTTACATCAATGTTGTCTCTAAACGAATGAAAGTTAAGTATGACGGTTCACTTGATTTCGTTTCTTCCATGTCGAGAAAATTATCCGACCTATTATTTTCTACACAAAAAAATTTGATTTTACATAAACGTTTTTTTATCTAGATAAAAATTTCGAAACTTCAAAATTACTGCGAACAGCTGTTGGTTCTCAATAAATTGCTCGATCTCTATCGTTTCAACAATCCACTTTAAAGTAAATCACATCTTTTATTTCATCCCGTTGTGTCATATCGACTAAACTATCAGAACGATCATTTCTTGATGAAGTGATGTATTTCCATTCCATCATTTTATTTATCTAGGTATACACGAAACGTTTTCAATACTTGTGCAAACACATGCTCATTTTGAATCAACCCATTCGCGTCAGTTTTTAAAGAATTGAATGAAAGTTAAGTATGAATTTTACATATTTATAAAATCATCTCAACGACCCTTGTGCATGTATAAATAGCTTATTTTTCATAATCGTTTTGTTTATCTAGATAAACAAGCGGAACTTTAGAAAATGTTAAGAACCTGGACTTGGTCTCAATCAAGTGATTCGCGTCAATGGTTTAGTCAGCCTACTTAAAGTTACGTATCATTGTTCATTTTATTCTCGTTCTTCACATATCCAGAGAATTATGTGAAGTTCTTTTTGTACATTAAAGGTTTTATTTTCATTTAATCGTTCTATTTATTTAGATAAAGAAGCGAACCTATGGAAACTGGTATGAATGTGTGCTCATTCCCAATGAATTATTTCAAGTCAAAGATTTATCCGATCCACTAGAAGCTAAGCATCATGTTTCCTTTCATCTCACTTCATTCATATCAAAAATAAGTGGAAGGTTATGTTCCTATGTGAAAAGATTCCTTCATATATTAATGTTATCCATCGATTCAAAGAAGGTAAACTTTGTAAATCATCACAAAAACATCTACATTCACAATTAATCGGTAGACATTAGCAGTTTCTCTAATAGATTGAAGTTGAAGCGTCAGTTCTTTTATGAGATTATGCTTGGTTCCTAAGAAAAGTATAGACACACTTGTGTTTTTTTAGGGTGATGAATTTTTTTCCGTTTGATACATATATATTAGTGCACAAAACTGTGTAAAACTTGACTAACTGATTGTACTTTACAGTAGACAACTGCAGAATGATACTATTTGCTCTCAACTAGAATAATATGAGTATAGGTTTTTGTAGTTGAGCTGGTCTTTTTAGAGAAGCTATAAAATATTTCGTAAGATGCTGACGTTATTTTTCAGATTGAGGCGTTGGTCGGGGCAAAGGAGAGAGAAACAATGTATTCGGTGAGTTCTGTGTATTTTTTTTGATGATAACTAGCCGTTGTATCAGTGAGGGTACTATTTCCACTAAATTTTCCCAGTTAATGAGCAGTAGCATTATGTAATTAAGAATAGCATTTCATTTGTAAAATTTAAGTTTTGATGAAGGTGCATACGCTTTATATATTCAGACGAGATACTTGATAACTTGAGTGCTTTATAATACGTTATTAATTTTCAATTCTTACTCACTCTTTAATAATTTTTCTTTTAGATCTTTGGGTTCGACCTTTTTTTATCGATTAATGGAATTACAATCATGGATTCCATAGAAAGCTTTCGCATATGGGTGAGTGGCAGTTACTTTGAACTTTCAGATACGTTTCATAATGCACGTCAGTGATTGTTGTCAATTGGTAGCTGTTATGCACTGATTTCTAGTAAGTTTTCAATTTAGTCACAATTTTTTGAAGAGGAAATTGTCATATATTAATAACTTGCACCTTTATGTTTAGACTTCGTCAAACAACGCCTTCAAAATAAATACAGAATGTGCTGAATTCCAAATTATATTTGTTTAGTATCTTATGTGAGAATATTGCAAGTGATCAGCGTCAATTGAAGTGAGTAAAATTTTTCGTGTGACATCACAGAGAATTCATCTGAAACAACCACTTAAAACCATTCATCCAAGTTAAGCACTCTTCAGTTTTATAGTGATTCAGCGATCCTGTTTTTATTGATTAGTCGCTGCTAGAAAGAGATTCGGACGATTCCTTTTAATCGTTTTGATTTTTATCTATAGCGATCATCCTAAATTTTGATTCTCGATCGAATTATCTTCAGTTTTCTAGTTTCGATCGTTTCTCAGTTAGTGATTTTTGGATTCTAAGGTATGATCAAGTAACAGTTTCGCCAAATATGAAGTTCAAAACATACAGAACATAACACATATATTTCTTCCAGTCTCTAGGGGTCTACCCTTCCCACTGAAAAATGGTGTAAAAAAGAACGCGTTCCAAGAAAGTGAATGCCCTTTTTTAAGAAAATAAAACGTTCCAACAAAAGTGGAACGCTTTCCCACAATGAAATTTCATTTCGGAACGCTTTCCATTTTTGTTGGAACGTTTTATTTTCTTAAAAAAAGGGCATACACTTTCTTGGAACGCGTTCTTTTTTACATCATTTTTCACTGGGTTCTCTTATTAATTATTATGAAATCCCAAAGATAGCGAGTGTTAGATTCATATAATTATAAAAACTACAAATTATTCAGCATATCTCTCTTCGTAAACAGTTGTCTATCATCAACCAAGGTAAAAAATCAAAGCATTCAGTTATTTTCCAATCCCTGGAAGAAGTTCATTTTACTCTTGAATCACTCTATATATCATAATTCTCCCTGAAACCGATACTAGAGGTCAAGAATCACCTTCCTAAACCTTCTCATAAATCCTTGAGGCAGTTGATGAGGTTAATAATCAGTTTCATATACCCTATCACAAACGTTGGCGACCATTCATGATGCTCATAAACGCTTTTCAATAGCGTTTCTGAGAGGTGCTCATGGGTATAGTATTTTAATCAACCCTTTTTAGACTGAGTTTCGAAGGTTATATGAGAACGTTTATGTTAATTATCAACCATTTTCAGGGGTTTATGAAAGTGCAACATGTCGAAATCCCTTTAAGGATTTATGAATCTGATCAACCCTTCAATAAACCTTCCAGAAAAAATATTTAACATTAATAAACTCTGTATTAAACTCTTTTTAGAGGGTTTATGACAGGGTTCATGACTCCTTGATAAACGGTTGAAAAGCGTTTGCTACACGTTGCACTTTCATAAACCCTTTTTTCGTTTTTTATTCTATGTTTTTTTTACAGTGTATAAGTCATGTGCAATAGAAGCATTTATTACAGAATAAAGATCGAATTAGTTTTTACAAAAAATAACAATGATAAAAAACATATCTAATTATTTTTTTATTCTTTGTGGTTTCGGTTGCATTCGTTCAAGTTTCCAATCATGTATGCAAATAATTTTATGTGAAACTTTCATTGATTCTGTTCGCTGTGGGAATAGATTAAATTGATCAAGAAATTGTTTTAACCAATATGAAAAATATCGATGTTGATTCAATGATTGTGGATCAACGTGAAAACCAATTGAATAAAACGCTTCCGTATTCTTTGATCGATATTCAATTGAACTTTGGGTTTGAATAGATAAATGACATTCTTCTTCACAATCATTTAGAAAATGAGCTAAGCGTGATTGCATCCAACCAATCCATGTATGGAGTGCATCAGTACTGTCACTTGAAAGTGTTAATTGAAGAATTGATTTTACTTTTTCACTAGGAAATTCATGCGGTAGCTCGAGAATCTGTTTCAGCGCATTCCATTTATCTTCTGAAGTGATTGTGTTGATTGTAGTAAGTAGTTGTACGACACGTTCAAAACCTTCACTAATTAGATCCCGCGTTGAATTGATTGTTGATCGTCCTGTATTGTTAAATGGTGTACTTGGTGACATGATACGCACCGAACCTCGACTTTGTGCCAGTGATCTACCAGCAAGCGTGTTTTGTTTATATGATTTTGGATATAGACGAAGAGCGTTCGCTGACCAATTGAAATGTGCAAATGTTGAAAAAAACTGTTGTACTAATGAAAAGAATTCCTCAATAGAAAACTGTTCGATAGAAGAAAGAGATTTTATCGGTGATAAAAATCTATGGCAAATATAGGCACATAAAATAGCCCATGAGTAACCACCTAAATAACCATAGACACGACCATAGAGACCGACACGTTGTGCCCACGTTCGAACGAATGTTAGGAGATATTGAAAGATAGGTGGAGAACGAACATGAACGAGTAAGTATTCAATTTCATGCACCTGAAACAATGCAAAATTATAATTTGTTCATCGCGATAAAAAATACTCTTACCCCTGCAATAGGTTCATGAAAATTCGAAACTAGGTTGAAATCATATTTAGCCGATTTTTCTTTATTTGTTTTAATTTGCACAAATATTTCTACTTTTGTTTGATCATGAAATACAATTGATATTATTGGAAATAGAGCTTGAATCTTTCGATAATGAGCAATTTCATTTTTCATAGTTCCATTAATTTGTGTCTCCAGTAAATCAATAATATGATTATTTAATCCAGTTGGATCATGTTTTAATTCAAGAAGTGCTTCATCAAACGTTGTTGCCACATTATTTTCACACTTAATTTCATTTAAGATAAATACTGTATCAACATCTTGTCCATTAATTCCCTAGAATAACGATAATGCAGATGTTTTATTTTCAATAACTCGTGTAGCTTACAATACGAAAACTACCATAGGGAAGAAACGAATGAGTAAAACAATGTAATGTATCGTTGTTGAACATTAGTTCGAAACAAGATGCAAGTTTATTGAATTTTTCTTGTTTTCTTTGATACGATTGCTCAGCTTCATAGAGATTCATGATTTGAAAGAATTCCTGTAGTCTCGCATCAACAGAATGCAATTGCTTAGAATCGATTGGTGGAAGCACAGAACCTAAGGGTAATTGATAGGCAATATGAAATGGTTCTGCATCATTGTCATGTGGTCGTTGTAAAATATAAACATGATGAACAGGAAATTGAAATGATTCGTTTAAAACTAAAAGTAAAATAAGAGGTGAATCAACGATGTTCTTTATATAACTTACTAAGTGATGATTTCGCTTGTTTAAATTTTTCGTCAGTATCAAAGTATCCGATTGTCATATTTGGATTATAGCGGTTTTTATGATTTCCCAAAAGTTGCGGAAAGAGTTTGATGAGTTGCGCATGTAATTGTTTCACTTGATTTTCGGATTGTTGATTTAATTTCATGTAACTCGTTTTATTTTCGACGAATGAATCGATCTCATCGATTTCAGCAGAAAAGGATTCATATTGACATAAGAGAAGTCGCAATGGTAAAAGAATATTTTCTTGATCTTCTTCACAATCGGCTAAATCGAAAAATGGCCATAGTAGATTAATGTGTGGAGGCCATCGATCGAACGATGGATCATATTGTTGTCGATAAGGATCGATTAATGGCCATGTATTCAATGTTGGTAAAATGACCAGTGCTGAACGATGACTGATTGAGCGTGTTCGAAAATTCATAACTAATTGTAAAGCATAATGATCAGATTGGTGAATTCGTTTAAAATCATCGTTATCGAATGGATCGATAGGAATGGTTTCAGTGCCAATGATTGCCAGATGTTCAATAGAATATGAAAGAGTATCTAATGTATGCATTATATATCGATCTGAGCGAAGTTTTATTTGTGAATCAGATGTTATGCGAGCACAAAGATTACTGGATGGATCAAATGTATAACCGGGATTCTAAATATATGTGAGAGTTGTAACGTGAAAGCGAAAACTGTAATGTATCTTGGGAAAATAAAGACGATGAAGTACAAGTCTCTTACCTGATCAAGATGATAAATAGCTTTCCAGAGATCATGAACTTCATCTTGATGTTTTTCGAGAATATCTTGTTCTTTCAAATTATAATCTCCAAAATTAAAATCACCAATAAGCATGTAGTTATTTGTTTTCATTTTGTTAAAAATATTTTCTAATGTTTGACAACGTTTTTCTTCTACATTTTCACAATGATCACTAAACAAGTGAAGATTGACGAGATCAATCGTTATTTTAGGACTTATACCAAATCTAGCCATAATAATTTCTTTTGTTGTTTCAGCATCACCGGAAACATCAAGGGGACACATTGTCAATGATCGAGGCCGAAAATTTTTCGTCAATAACATTTGCCCATAGGATTTAGTTTGTTCACTATTAATCACATTTTTCATAATAACAATATAATAATTAGTTTCTTGCAGCCATAATTCATTTAGAATAAGATTCAGAAAACTAACTGTGACTTCTTGTAAACAAATCACGTCGGGTAAAAGTGTTTTCAGTGTATAAAGTAATGTATGATATCGTTGACAGGTGTGAATAGATTCTGTTTGGTAATTATCAGATAGAATATTCCACGATAGAAAATGGCATCGTTCAGGTAGACATGTTTCTTTTGTTGATGGGATTTTAGTGTCATCGGATGCTAGTGATATATGTGGACATTCCACCCACTGTTGAAGAGAATGATCAAAACGATATAATCCTTGTGCAAGATTAGAGCTTGGGTTATTTTCTATGAATAGCGAAAAAAATAGAATTTGTTATATCAAGTGAATTTCATGAAACTTAGGTAGAAAGGAAATTGTCAATTTTAATATACAGGGAACTATAGAAGAGCTGCTATACAAAATAATCGAGAGACTTATTCTCATACCAATAGGTGTTCCATTCGGTTGATCACTACCCGTTAGTAAATCTATCTTTTTCGTTCTATCCCAAACAATATTTCCATTAATTTTAAAATATCGAACACGATGCATTGGAACGCCTGTCTAAAATAATAATGAAATGAATCTGGTATAGCATTTCATTTACGCGTTTAGTCATAATCATATTACCTCATGATTTTCCACTCTTTTAAATTCATTAAATGGCATTTCATGTATTCCGGTAAAACGATCTTCATAGCCAAGCATCACTTGTGATCGATCGATTGTTTTATCATGTAAGATTCGATTAAATATCGATATCGTACCACGAAATTTATTTCCTGTTGAAGACATATCTTCGACTGGTGTAACTTCATCTAACTTTTTATCTTTTTGTTTCGATTTTTGACTTGTTATGGTCAATTTTAATAAGTGATCTTGAATTGATTGAATAATTGATTTAACTGAAGTTGATTCGTTCGATTTTCGAATAATTTCATCAAAATATTTACGAATAGTTGTCCATTCAGCATTACTCAATGGACATTTATTCGATGATTTATGCATTCGTAAGTCAGTGACATTAGTGACAGTTAAGGATTTGTTAAGAGAATCAAGTGAATCAAAAAAAAAACCTATTTGAATATCATGATCGAGTTTGATGCTAACTTGTTCGTAATCTCCCGATGGTTGAATGTGAAGATGATCATCGGAACGTAAAATTGAGCGAAGAGAATTTAATTGGTCTACAAATGTCGTTGTATTGTTGCTATCCGCCATGATTCACTAGATTGATAACTACTAATCTATAAAATTGTTTTGTTCTTTTTTCAAGGTAAGAACGAGTAACGCATATATATTCCATGGCGTACTTGTTTTTATAAAGACAGAACAAAGCCATGCAAATAATTGCGCAAGTCGTATTGCACAATAACAGCATAACATGAATATAACTGAGTCACGTAAAAAAAAATTTAATTGAGAAACTCTTTGTCCCGGCAATGAATATATGAGGCAAAATTGTTAGTTGGAGCATGAATTGGACAAAAAATAGAAATATTTATTTTTGAACTAAATAAACAAGTATCTTGTTGTTCTGTTTAGTCAATGATAGACGTCGCTCAGAGGCAAAATTGCTTTGCTTCTAAATATTAAGATGATAGTTGAAACAAATCATACTACTAGTATGAAATACAAGAATTGGCTGTATACAGTGTTTGATTAGAACATCAACATCAAAATAAATTCGCTGTTATATAGGGTGAATATTTTATAAGTGTTAAATAATATAGGTTCAGTGTTGAAGTCTTCAGCTCCTATCAAGTTTTTTACATTTTGATGAAATTTATAAGATTTTTCAAGAAAAGTCTATCGTATTCTAGGTTTTCATTTCATCTTTTAAAGAGTGAAAGCTGCCGGTTTCTATTTAGTTCCTATGAAAGTAGCTGATCTTTTTATTTTACTAGAAAATAATGTGTTTTACCTAACGTTCAAGTGTGCCCAATTTTTATTTTTAGTATAAAACAATGCTTTGCTCTAAAAAAAACCCACAACCCGTTGTGGATCATGTTCTATTGAATAGGGATAGCGCTCGGTGTTTACTTGATCTAATTTAATGTTTGTTTTAGAGTAGTTTAGTCTGAGCTAATTTGATGTCCCTCGATGAATGAGAGCTAGAAATAATAAAAGATAAGGTTGTTTCAGTTTAACACACTAATCAGCTTATACATGAGCAGGGGTCCCCCGACCATTCCAACTTTGTGGGGGGGGGG
>OENM01001455.1:13580-34284 GCA_900239745.1 Rotaria magnacalcarata | reverse complement strand
CAACAGCATCATCAATAAGTTCAACTTTAAGCGTTACTTCTATGACTAGTTCAATAACAAGTGGAAGTTTATCGACTGGGACCTCTATATCCGTTACAACAATATCAACAACGACAACGACTACAGCAACAACAACAACAACAACTGCTACTTTAATCCCACAAAGTAATTTCACAGTTGTGTTTTCGTTACATTTAATCTGAGGTAAAAATTCTGATTTTCAGACTGTGTATGGACACTTTGGAGTGTGACGACTAGCTGCTCACAAACGTGTGGAGAAGCGCGTCGAACACTTAGTCGTTCATGTATCGATTCGATAAGCGGTTTACCTTGTAATAGTGTTGCTTGTGGTGCAGGTAACATGACTGAAACTGTAATCTGTTCGGCTTCTCCCCCCTGCGAAAGTATGTATCCTTATTCGTTTGAGTGAATTAAATATAATTAGTATGCGTTTTTTAATCTTATTTTAGCAATCATAGTCACCCCAACGCCTAGTATTCGCAACCCTGGCTTAAAAATTACCTCGTACGCATTACCGAATCAATTATACTTTTTTGATCAATATTACACGAGTATTTGGGTAAGATTATAGATATTTTCATGGTAGAAACTAATATAAACAATTTTCAGATAACAAATAAGGGTTATGTCAGTTTGGGTACACCTTTTTACAGTGAAACAATGACTGAACCTATATTTCGTCTGCTTGGTGGTGCTGCGATTATAGCTCCATTTTGGGCTAATCTCGTGTCCGATGTAAGTGTTATTATATTATTAGTTTTTTCTTCAAGAATTAATTGAAACATACTTATTTTAGAATTCTTCGAGCATTACTACTAATTGGTTTAGTTCTTTGAGTGCGAATCAAAGTGACTTGACTGCCTACAATGCTATCATTCGTCGAGTAATTAGTGATGCATGCCCAAGAACTATCTGTTCACAGAATCCTGCAGCGGTTCGAGCTGTTCGAATCAATTGGCAAAATTTTTATTACATTTCTCTTGCTACTAATCAAACAATAGTAAATTTAGTAGTTGAGTCATTCTTATTAATTGTTTTTATTTTTTCAGAGCGTCTCGTTTTCAACATATCTGATAAATGTATATGACACAGGTTCTTATAGTTATCCAGTTCTTGATGCATACGTTTCGTTTGATTATACTAATCTTACAAGCAACTTAGGTGATCTCAAGCCGTTTGTGGGTATGTAAATGATTCTATTTTATAGATTAATTGAAATTTAAAAAAACCTGTTTATACATCTAGGTTATCGCGGAAGTAATTCCATGCTAAAAGTTTTCAATCAACCAGACGCTACTACAAATGCAGTATTTCTAAGTATGCGTTTTTATCAGATAAATAGACATTTCCGAAAACAATACTTTCTTTTAGCGAATTCTTCAAATCAAAACTCGTATATTGGAAGTATCCTTTTAACTCAATGTTACGTGAGCTATTTAAAGCAAATAACATACTACAATCTCAATCCTTCAGAAAATTTGAATGATGACATGTATGCGTTTTATTAGCTATTTTGTCTTATTAAGCTCATAATGTTTTTAATCTAGACATAATCCCCGATTTCCTTGTCCTTGTACAATCGGTCAAGCACGATCAGATCGACGTTTTAGTGCTCTCTCGAGTGAAAATAAATATGAAAGATCACAAAACCTTCGTTGCTATGCACCAATCAGTATATCTTGGATACGTGTTGGTTTTGGATTTAAATTACTTAAATCTCAAGTAAATAAATAATCCATATTTTTTTTACTTCCCGCTAAATAATGTAAATGATAAAAATATGTATTCATTTTATTTTAGACATGTTGCTACAAAGCAACAGGTGGTGGCTTAATAACTGATGGTGAATTCGCTGGTTCAGTACTATTAGAACCATCTTTAATTTTCGCACTATCACTTTCTGCTAGACGAATTTCTTTCCAGTAGGTTACAATTATTTTAACTCGAATAATTCTAACTACATTCATTTGTTTAAAGCGATCAATGTTGTGCACCAACAATCTCGCATGGAATTGCAGATTGGAATATATGTCGTCTTTATTACGAACTTAATCCAGCAAGTAGATGCACAGGATATCGACCAACGACTATGAGTAAAACAGAATTTTAATCATGTTTACTTTCATTTGTTTAAAAATATTTTAGTTTTTGGTAACGGAGATCCACATGTCAACACAGTTGATAATGGACAATATACATGTCATATTCAAGGTGTTTATATATTTGCTCGAACAACTTCTACGGCTAATGCGACGGCTCAAGTGAACAATAATAACAACGGCACAGTTGATAGTAATCTTATTCTTCCGGAAGATCTATTTGAAATACGTGTTCGTGCGGTATCAATACCACCAGTTTTATCTTATGTTGAACGAGAGGCGGGTGACGCTTCATTGTTTTCCAGCTATTCGATTTTTGCCAATGGTTATACGTTTAATATCAGCAATATTAATGGACAATTTGGTAAGATAATTGCCCAATAATATTATATGAAAATTTCTGATCAATATTTGTTTTTTATTCTATAGGTTTTGTTGTGAGTAATGGTTCATGGAATATTTCATATACCAGTGAATTAGCCAACAATTTAAATTATGACAGTGCACAGACAGTGGATACCGCACAACCATATTTTTATCGCGTGGTACAAACAAATACAACTGCTGGAAGTCTTTCTGTGCCTGCAATAACAGTCATCATCTGGTCTGGTATGTAACTTAGGTTTTGTTTTAATAAAAAATAATAATCATAAATAATTTAGGTCTTTCGATGCAATGTCAGATTGTTAATGAAAATCTTGATTGTATTTTATCATTACCAGAAAAATATCGATCACTTATTGAAGGCTTAGCGGGTAACTTTAATGGAAATTATTCTGATGATCTAGTGAATCGTGGAACAAGTCAATCCGTCACCATCACATCTGCAACTGGTGTAACATCTAACAGTAATGACTCCGCAGTTCTTAATGCTTGCCTTTCATGTAAATATCCAGATGACAAAAACAACAGTAACAGTGAATTCGAGAACCTTGTTTTGTTATTTTTTAGGGAAAGCAGCAGATGATCTGACGCCAGCCATAACACAGCCAATTATGCCTTCGTATTTGGTTAATGTATTTTATTATAATAATTTAAATACTCTAGTGACCTTGAATCCACTTCTAAGTGCAACTCAGCTGAATACAACATGTGCAGAGAGTTTTGAATGTCGTCATGATTATATCGTGCGAATTAACCAAGTAACTAGTGGAGCAACAACTTCAGCGTTGAGTTCATTTCAACAATCAGTAACAGTATTAGGTAACATATAAACTAGAAAACTATTCTGATTTACTTTTATTTAATTAACACAGCTCAACAAACTCCAACTGTCAATATAACTTCAAGCGTACAAATAGCATGGCCATATAATAATACTGATCGTCACTATATATTACCAATTACTATTAGTGGGGCAACAAGTACAATGATCAGTATTTCTCAAGATGGTGTTGTCACCAACAGCACTTTTAATAATCAGACTATATCGATTCCAATGCCGACTAATATCTCAAGTTATGTCCAAGTTAGGTAAGTAACTGTGAATTTTTCACATGATTGCACGTATTTCAATAAAACTACTCTATAACGTACTTTGTTTTGTAAGCTTTTTATCTCGTGTTACTAATTAAACTATGAGAACTACTTATTTCGTCACACCTCGCGGAAAATAATCGATTTGTGTGAAGTAATATAAAATTTTGAACTCTGAAAAAGAAGCCATGGTGCTGTAGTTCACTCAAATAGATGTCTATTTTTTCCGAAAAGAAGCCCTGAACAAAGAATTAACTACATAGCATTGATGTACGCTATGAAAATAGTCAACGCTTGTGGTTAATATAGGAAGCCCTACATTTAATGTAGAAGCAGAGCGCTCTGACTATAACCATATGTATCGATAGTCGTACTGATAGTCTATAGGCTTCTAGAAAATACGATCTGATTGAACAGTAGTTTGATGCTTTAAGTCAACATCACCAACAGAATGCCACTGCGTGTATTGAAAAGCTATTGTGTTCAACTGTATATTTCATCGTTAAGCCATTTTCGAGATAGAAATCAAAAACTATGATTATCAAATAGGATTAATACTTATGGTTTTGTTTTCTTTGGTGTTCTCGTCCTATCTTAAGTTGATGGGTGCAAATTGCTTGACAATTGACAACAACAAGTAAATATAGGAAAAAATTAAATGTCTTATGCACACGACATTTAATGATTTAAATCGCCAAATACGATTCTCGATTGTTTCTGACATATAGAAATGTTTAACATGAAAAACAATTATTCTTGAAACTCCCTACTCGAACAAATCCTATTAAACTTCAAAAGAAAACTATCAAATATTATTTAAGTCTATAATTTAACGTTAAAGCCGAACGTGTTTTGTTGTTTATTTTAGCTTGACTATGAATTATGGTGTGAATTCCACAGTGCTGCAATATTTGGATATTGTCGCTTGTCTGTGTGTAGATCCTGCTTATTGTAATTATCTTTATACAAATCAAGCAATTGCTAACTATGCACTTGCTCAATGCAGTTGTCCGGATCAATATTCAGGTACAGCGATTAAACAAGAAACTTCATTGATTATCGTTTACTTCTTTTTAGGAGATTTTTGTCAATCGACATATAATGCATGTAGTTCGAATAGTGCTTGCAAAGTCAATTGGGAGAATTCGACAATATGTATAGCATACAATGCTAGCCAGCAACTACAACAAGGCCAATCGTTTACTTGTATTGGCTCATGTGTCACCGGATATATTTCAACTAATAATTATACATGTGACGGTACGAAAGCAAAAGCCTAATATTTGAAGAATCTCATGCATAATTATATATTTTTCTCAGATATAAATGAATGTGCAGAGAATTCAACTCGATGTGGAAGTGGTACATGCGTTAATACTCCTGGATCATATTTATGCAATTGTAACAGTGGCTATAAATTTGCAAATCTCACATGTGTTGGTAAGTTGTTTTTCAAACCAAGCGAAGTATATATATTTATATATCTTTTTCGTCAATAGGTATAGATAAATGCACGGAACCGAATGTGGATGGTACGTTTAATCTTCAGTGTAACGACAGTCAAGTTTGTAGCTATGCAAACGGCAACTATTCATGTAACTGTAGTGCTGTTTTTAACGTAAATGGAACTTGCCAATGTAAGCAATATTGATGGTTTCTTTTGTTTTGATCTCAGTTGAACTATTTGATGAAACTTGTGTTTCTTTAGACAATGCAAGTCTTTGCAGCAATGACACCTGTCGAGGCAATGGAGCTGTGTCATGCTTACATGGTACTAACAACATTAACGGCACGTGCGTTCGTAAGTAGAGTTTTAAATCAAATAAATCGAACAGAAGTGATGACTATAACTGCATCGATAATAATTTCAGCCTGGTGTAGTTTAACTTGCCCTGGTTATTGTGAACTCATGAATAATCGTACTTATCAATGCAATTGTTGGAAAAGTCCTGGCCTTCAGATTTCTCCGGATGGAACAAATTGTTTACGTATGAATGTCTTATTTGAGTTTATTATTTGAAAAATTCAAATTTCTTTTTACTTACAGCATGTGATGCGAATAGTTATGGTTACAATTGTAGTCAACAATGTGCCTGTGCATATGGTACTTGTATTTCAACTGCAACAAATGCAAGCCAATCTTGTAGCTGTCAATCTATGTATGCAGCACCATTTTGTAGTAGACTCATCGACGTTTGCGGTAAGAATAAAGGTCACGATAAAAATATGTTAGCGAGAAAAAAATCCCTACGTCACAAAAAATGAATTGACTGTTGTAAGAAAGCCTCTCATTGATGTATGATAATCGCTTTGCATATCCTCGATCAGAACAGAATTCAAGAGAAATTACCGAAAAAAGTTTACCAAGAACATTTTTAACTAAAAATATAACTTCTTAGTTATGAACTAAGACGAATGAATAATATCGATATTCTTTTTTACATTATTTATTAATTAGATTTCAAACTCAATTTGTCTTTGTTTTTAGCGTTAAATAATACTTGTAACAATGCTACACAAGACTGTACAACAGATCCAGCGAGTGGAAATGCAACCTGCAGTTGCAAGCTTGGCTATCAACCAAATGGAACGATTTGCATAGGTATGCAAAAATATTAATTGAATGTCTTACGGTTTGTTTTTCATTTCTTTTTTTACGCATAGACATCGATGAATGTACATCAGGACAAAGCAGTTGTAGCTCCGATGATTCGAGTTGTAATAACACAATTGGAAGTTATATTTGTTCTTGCTTACCCGGTTTTCAGGTTAGAAAAATCGAAATTATTTTTCTTTTCTTATTTAATCTTTACCTATACATTGTATTCTTCAGTCTGTTAACGGCTCATGTACTGATATAAATGAATGTGATGTTAATCCGGCAATCTGTTCAAACTATTCGAATACATATTGTGCTAATATTCGTGGTTCATATCAATGTCGATGTAATGCTCAATATGCATTGGGAGGCACGTTTCTATAAAGATTCCAATCTAATAATTAAAATTCTTTTTGTAGGCAATCTGTCACAAACATATGCAAATGTTCTAAATACAAATAGTTCATGCTTACCAATAGATTACTCATCATTCTGCCAAAATCAATGTTTACCACCTGCTACCTGTAGTGCATCCACAGGCCGATGCGCATGTCCACTATCAATTATGAGTCTTGTCGCCTATAATGCTACTAGTACTAACGAAACTTGTGTATGTCCAAATGACCCATTTTTAACTTATAATGGAAGTGCTTGCGTCAGTTCAATCAATGATACAGGTAAAAAATAGATCTTCTGTTTATCATGGCTCATTCATTTAATATATTCACTATGTACAGCCGACACCCAAGTAACAATTAATTTCATGCTAGTACCAACCAGTCGAAATATAGCTCTCAATTCTACAACGTCAGCGAACATGACGACCAAAGTAGAATTTAATTATTTGTTCTATTCATTTTATTCTATTATTCGGTTCTAGATATCCAACTTCTTTTTGGGAACTTTCAGCAAAACATGTTCCGACTCATGTATAAGGATATACAATACAAAGTTAGTTTGATAAATAGATTTAAAATAAACAGATAAACAATACTATTTTATAGGAGTCCATTAGCAGATCTTCAACTTTTCGTTCTGGCGAATGTTTCATTGACCAGTATGCAACGAATACAGTTTGTAAGGTTTATATTTTCGGAACCTAGTCTCTACAATGACAGCTACTCTCCAACCAAGGTAGCAATGATAATAGATACGACAACTAATGTTACCGGTAAGAAACAACAATAAAAGACAATTGAAGTTTTACTCTTCATTTTCTATAGTTACTTTTGCAACAATACCATATCTTTGTGACGTATGTAGTAATACTAAAGTGGGTACTTGCAATGCAAATAACGATGGTTGCAACTGTTTGCCTGCCTATCAAGGACAATATTGTGATACTCCTGCACTTCAATCTTCATCGGACAATCGAAGTTGGACCATTATTGTTGCTGTTGTCAGTGCTGTAGCTGGTCTTCTACTAATAATTTCTCTTGTTATGTGTATATTCTTTTGCAAAAAACGACATGAGGCATCAGCTAAAGTTCCTACTTCAATAACGAACCGTCCGTATTTTACAATACCTCGTGCTCATATTCCAACATCGGGCAAAGGTCCAATATTTACTCTGGATAATAGCAATGATGAATCATATACGGATGCACCAGACTCAATACCATCGAGTTCAAATACAACATATAATGTAACATATCGTACAAATGGTGGAGATCTTCCCGAAGCAAACTTTTCTATATTTGATGCCTTAGAAAATGGAATTAATTCTTCCAAAGGTCATATACCTCGACCGCATATGATAGGCATGCTTGATACACTGAATAGTTTACCACCACATGAACACTTCGGTGGACTATCAGAAGCACAAAGTACATTTTCCGATAGTCAAGATATCAATGATATTGAGTTAGTTACTGATATGCTTGACGATATGACCAAAGACGACGATATGGAAGATGAATTTGTTGAAGCATTGAATCCAAATTTAGCACTACCAAGATCAGCTCTACAACCAGAAACGAAACCATCAGGATGGTTTGGCGTATGTTGAAATTGAAAACAACAACAACAACTCTTTATTAGTATTATTTATTTATTTATTTATTTGTTTTAGTTCTTTCGAAATTCATAATTAAAATTCCAAAAGTATGTTTTCAAAGACGTCTTGTTATTGATTTTGCTGCTGGTTCAGTCTAATTTATATATTATTTTATTCATGCTTGTATTCATAAACTGCCTTTCATGACATCTTTTTCTAGAGTTTCTTTTTGTTTTTTATTGCTTGTTCTTTTTTCGTACTTTATCCTCCCGAGTGATTATTTGTGCGAGAAAGATTGGCATTCAGTGATGATTAAAAAGATGATAGAAAATAAGAAAAAAAAATGTGACAGTGAAAGTTTTTTTTCTTTATTTATCGAATTATCTTATATACTCGTATATTCTTTCTTGACTTTTTTTTATAAATAAAATAATGCGATCGTTTTCAAGGAGATTATTGTTTTGTTTATGAACTATTTTGTAATCAGATCTTGATAATCGTACAAATTGACATGATATGAAATATCTTTGGTAAGCACGAATAAAAAATAACTCATTTATCAATATTGACTTTGCTTGACTCGAAAATCTGATCCTTTTTGCTTTTTGAATATAAGACATATCAAATTATTAGGTATTCGGCTCACAAAAGAGAGACTTTAATTAGTAAATTTTTCAATTTTCTTGATTAACGTACGATAGTAAATGAATTTTTGATTGCAAATTCTTAAATATCTGAGAAGTCCTACATTAGGCGCAGCGGCGTAATCAGGATTTTTAGACCACTGGGCAAACTTTCATTAAGTCAAAAAAAAAAAGCCATGGGCAAAATTGGCAAGATTTTCATTGATGGACCAAAATTTTTTAATCCGACATAGTATTGATAACGTAGAAAAAACACAAAAGAAATAAAAGAAATTGATGTTCATTTAACTACACAAAAAAAAAGATGAGATTCTTTTAACCTGATATATATGAAATGAAACTCAGATTTTAAGGCTTCCTCAGACTTGCTGAGTTAGACAGATTTTATTCTATCTTCAGTCTCTATTTATAACATTTGGTTTTGAAATTCAAACACCAAAATCAAGACGACGATTGTATATTTTTACATATAATTTCAATATTTCGAAGAAAAGTGATGACTTAATAACGTATTGGCACTGGCGGATCTACCATTACAGCTAACCGGCGAGGGGCACTCCCTTCACGAAATTTTTTTGATTTTTTCCAGCAAAAGTGAAACAGAAAAGAATCGTATTGCCTCAAGTAGGCTTCAAAAAAACACTTTTTGATCAGGAGTGCCACCCCTTACTGATTTTCTGGATTCGCCACTGCGTATTGGGTCGTTTTCAAGTTGGCATGGCTTAGTATTAGGCTTTTAAAACAGGAAAATTTTATATAAGCATATCTGTTTTTTTTCTTTAGGCTTTTCTTATAATAAAGTAATGCGAAAGAAGAAACAAGACGGTAAACTGAACGAGATAGGTTATAGTTCAATCATTTTCTTTTCATGCCAGCATTTTGAGAGCAGATAATAGAAAAGCACAAGTATATGTTGTGGTCAAAATTCAAATCCAGTCAAATTTTAAATTTGCCCAGACAGAATTCAAATTAGAAGTTTGCCCAATGTAATCTCAGTCAAAATTCTAATTTGAATTTAGCCCAGGCAGAATTCAAATTAGAATTGTGTCCAACAAAATCCCAGTCAAAATCTAATCTGAATTTTGACTAAAAAAATTCTAATTTCGATTTTCACCAAAAAAATTTCTAATTTGAATTTTGACTAAAAAATTCTAATTTCGAGGGTGTGGGTGTGTGGTTTCCGGTGCGGGTGTTGATGGAGAGGTTCACACGCGCACCCACACACCCTGGAAATTAGAATTTTTTCGTCAAAATCGAAATTAGAATTTTTTTAGTAAAAATTCAAATTAGAATTTTGACTGGGATTTTGTTGGGCACAATTCTAATTTGAATTCTATCTGGGCAAATTTAAAGTTTGACTGGATTTGAATTTTGACCACAACATATACATATAGATAATTACGTATGTACAATTATGCATTGGCCATTTTTTTTTGTTCTGTTTTCTTCTATTAATTCTTCATAAGAACAAGGACAGGGTACATATGCGATTCAAACGAAAGAAAAAAGACAGTAGGTAGTTTATTTAAAAGTAAATAATTGTGAAAAAGTAAAATTACAATGCGCGGGGCTCAAAATGAAATGGGCAATTGCCCTTTTGCCTCCCAGCTGGTTACGCCGCTGATTAGACGCAAAGTGCTCGTTAAAAGACATTAAATAGAAAGCTAGACATTATTTGATCAATACTAGACAAAAGAAAGAAAATCAACAAAAGTTGTAAGAATAGAAAAATTCTTGGAATTGTTTTCTCTGTCATCTGATCGGTAATATTTACATTGAATACTTTTAAAAAATGTAATTTTTACTTAGTAGTCATTAAATATTACCTTGCATTTGAACGGATGCCTCTCTTACAGTTATTGATTTCGTAAAGATTGCGATAAGGTTTCAATGAATTTCGTATAGAAGACATGTAAGGCATAATAGAACTTCTTTCAATATTGATTGCATGTCTTTCGTGGAGTTAAAATTAATTCCTGAGTTGAAGACGCAATATTTGTTTGAATTTATAGAAGAGATGCACACAAGTTTTATACAAAATCTACATAGTTGTCAATGCTAAATCTTGAAGTAGATCGACAATCATGAGCACAATTTAGTTGCATGTCTAATCAGAATACGATTATGCCTCGTTAAGTGCATCGCATTAGTCATTAATAATATTTTACCCGACTGATTGTATCGCCGATGATTATGTTTACCATAAGGTTACAGATCTCATTTGGAATTATACGAGTATCTATTAAAACTGATTCTCCGGTTCAGTAAACGGCTAATTTGTGCCATCATTTGTAATAGATTTAAGATCAAACGGAAATTAGATGCATTTTTTCGCTCGACTATGTAAAATTTAAGCTCCATTATGGCACATATAGGCATACAGAGTTCACCCATTTCTGAATCTCTTAGTCCGGTAAAGAAGAACTTGAGTAAAATAAACCTAATTTAGATCGTGAGGCGAGCTGTAACGTAGAAAACTATCCTATTTAAGTATAATATATTACATAAATATATTTGTGAACGAGAACAATAATTATAATTATAATAATGCAAAAAACTCAGAACAAAAAATATGACTAGTAAAACAAAAACATAAAATTTCTTTTTCAAAAACACTCATTACATTGACATTCCATTTTATTTGTCGGATAAATAAACGATCAGAAGTATTGTCTTATTTTTTTGCATACTGTTCGACAGAAAAACGATTGAGACAACATTTGGTTTTCTTCTTTGAATGCTTTTATCTGAGAACATCGGTAATAAATGGAAATTTTCTGACATTGCCAGGTACAGTTGATAACGTATCCACAGCAGTGGCCGCTGTTGGATAATCACCAAAGACAAAACGAAAGCTAAATGCATAAGAATTTCATAACAAATTTTACAATGTTAAATAGTGGACGTATTGCACGTATAACAAGAGAAAAAACAAGAACAACAATATTAAAATACTAAATAAATCGTAGAAAAAACAACGACATCATAGGGACGAAAGCATTGGAAAAGTTGATTTCGATGTTTTTTGACTATTATGAAAAAAACTTTCAACGGAAGTCTGTTGTGGTGATGAAATTTTCGGATCGATGGAATATGACGAAAATGTTGAATAAGACCGACTAATATTTTCAGTCGATGCTACGGGTGTCGATGAGAATTTAATTGGTGTATTTTGCTTAGGCGATGACGATTGTTTACTTGAGGGAAATAGTGAACGTAAGCTGAAAACAAATAAACAAAACAGCATCAACAAGACAATAAAAAGCATTTGAAACAGAGCTTATAGTGTCAATAATAATCATGTTAGTATTTTTTTGAAATTTTTTTCACATCATTCCCATAGGATGTCTAATTATTTTTTTTCCTCAGTGAGCAGGATCTTGAAAGCGCAAGCAGCCAGTTTTTTATGTTAGTAAAAACGTCGAAACGTTTAGATTTTCATAAAAGCGATGTTTAAAAATCATGTCTATTTTCACAGGTGCGCCGGCAAACTGGCCTCTCTCTGAATTTCAAGTTGTTATTCAACATAAAGTTGTTCTTTCGAATTGTCTCCTTGTGTGTAAACAGGAGTTGATCACCTTCGAAAACAAAACATGCAAACTTTCTCTCTCAAATCATCATGCTGAACGTAGGCGAGAGCAAGAACGACAATTGCATGACTTTCATTTCATTATGCCAGAGGCTTACCCCATTGAGGCTACTGCAAAGCAAGCAATAGTAGAAAAGAATAAGCAAAGTTTCATACTGAAAATAAAGGCAATATATACACAAACAGATACATCCTACTAAAGCGTGTACAAAAAGTAGGACCGCAGCACTAAACATATAACTCACAATTGACGAATTTTTGATTCGTCACGTTTTTGACCATATAATTTTTCTTCTGGTTCCAGTGGTATTGGACCTTCAACCGGAGCATTATTTTCATCGTCTTCTCTATAAGAAAAAAACACGCGCGAAACGCGTTGAAGGAAAATATCTATGAATGATTTTTACTGTTCTTTAAACAATCTTAATTCTTCTTCAACTTCCATTAATTTTGTTTTCAAATCATTTCGTTCCCATAAAACTTGCCGTAATTCTTCGAGTGAAAATCTTGGTTGATGAGCTTCGAACATGTTTAAATCATTTATTGGATTCTAGTAGGAGAAAAAATGAACATTTTCATCGAATTATCTTTTCTTTTAACTCACTGTTGGTGTTGTTGGACTAGTAAGATCGTCGGCAACACGATCTTTCATGTGAGTAATAAAATTTTCCTTTTCTTTAAGTTGAACTTCTAAATCAAATTTTTCAACCATTAACCGTTGAGTTTGATTCGAAGAAAATGTATTCTTTTGTCGTAATGTACAATTTAATTTACAGACACGTTCAAGTTGACCGTGAACCTAAAAAACAATTTTCTTGTTTTCATTAAAACTATCTCGTTGAAAGTTGTGTTTCCGTGTGATAATAGCATCACGAACTCGACGTCGCGATATCTCGCACTCATAACGTAGATGAAAACCTTTGTTCTCGCGTTATGATTGTTTCAGTGAATTTTAATTTTATCACAGGATGTTAAATGGAAAAGTCGTGATAAGAAATTTCCGACTTAAACATACGCTTTTCCTTCGAGATTTCCGATGTTTGAAGAAGAAAAAGCAACATAGACCGTAAAGTCAACGAAATATAAACTTTAATAGCGATTATCGATCTGGTAGATTCCCTTGCGTGCCAGAATAATTTATAAAGATGTGAACTTCGGATAATCATCTATGAATCAGGTTCTAGTAGATAATTAAATGTCACACACATCTTCATGAATATTTCATTACGAGAGAATAATCATTGTAGACAAGCACGAGAGAATAACATGCGACTACAATCAATCGTATAATTAATCATTTTTCTAATCGATTGAATAAGTTTATTCGGTGAATATTAGTAGAAAATGGTCGTCGAACTTGAATGGATCGTACTTACTGCTTCTATATCGAGTGTTTTTTGTGTTAATTCTTTGTCTTTTGTTTTTACCGTTCGTTTTAGTTTCATATTTTCGTCTGTTAAATTTTTAATGCATTGCAGTTCTTCACGAGTAATACCTGTTGAAAAAAGAAAATTTTCATGAAATACGCCAATGTGAAAAATTCTTCATACTAATGGTTTCGGCCGAACTAGGTCTATTTGATGTTTCGTTTAAATCAGTTTTATGTTGAAGTTCATCACGTAACCGTCGATTTTCATCTTCTAATTTCGAAACAAGACCCATTAAATTATCGGCCTATTTAATACAGACGGGAAAACATTCATTTTTCATGTCAAGAAAATCAACTTTTATTTTATTTTAGATACTTCTTTTCGCCATTGTTCTTCAATAAGCTCGAGTTCGCGATCGAATTTTTCACGTAATTCACGCGTTTCATTCTTTTCCATTTCTAAACGTTCAATACGTGATTTCATCTCCATGAATCTATCGGTTTCTTTTTCATTTTTTGCTGCTTGCAATTCAAGTAACTCAAGAATGTGAATCACCTTCGGCACAAGATCACGAATTGTTTCGGCTCCATAAGCTACAGATAAACCAATGTTTTCAAAAGATTAGAATAATAATGTGATCATTTACCTTCAATAATCCGCTCAAAATCTTTTCCTATTAATGCTGCTTCATCATAAACGTCCAATACAGTTAAAGTCGCATAGTCTTGCCGCAACTGTGATGTACAAGTCATTTCACGTATGATATCAATCGATGTACGTGAATGCGGATGATCAGTAGTTGTTGCCGGCAATGAAAACGTTTCAGTGGTTAGATGAGTTTGTGAAGCCAGATGAGGTACATGTTCAAATGATAAGGGCGAAGGTAGCTCTAAGATAAAAGAACACATTTATTTTCAAGTGTACGCTGATGGATCTAATTTAATTTTTATGTTATAAATATGAAAGAAAGCAGCTCAACATTCTATACGGTGACTTTTTGTTTTTTTTGATAGACAAGAATGAGTTATTATTGTCTTTAGTTCTTTCTTTTTCTTTACAACTCACGTCTATGATTTATTGCTGAACGATAGAATCCGTCGATAAGACATGTACTAAACCTATGCCAATATTGACATAAAAATCACGACATCATTCGAAATCAAGTGGGAGTAACAAGGCGACATATGACTAAAAGCGTTCATCGACATCCGATGAAATAGGTTGATGTATGCGAAAAAGAACAATACTATCTTTTTATTTAGTCGGCGAACACTCGAATGAATTCGGATAATAGTAAATAGACAATAGAAAGTGAAAGGGAAAGATGAAGAACAATATTTGATTGTAGAATGAAAAGAAAATTGCGTAGCTATGCATACAACATTATTATAGCATTTTCTTAATTAGATTTAGATATATACACATGAATGGAATGATAGAGAGACTATTGATTATCATACAAAAACAGAAAACACTGAATTTGCATGGCTCTTTTTTTGATTTTTATCTCTAGCTACAGATCTGTAGGTCAGAGAAAGCAAGGGCGAAGAATATTTTCGTTTCCTTGAGACCTAAAACTTGAAATATTGACTTACCATTCTTTGGAATTGTTGTCATGAGTTCTATTTGTTCGATGAAAAACTCAAATAAACAATTTATTTTTAATAAATAAAAGATAAAGAAACGATGGAATCATTTTTTTCTTTTGGATGAGTCATGATTGCCCTACGCATGTTGACATCTGTTAAAATTTCATTTACCTTTAATAAATATTAACGGTTAAATAAATTGAGGAAAACAATTTTTCTTCGAATTATTTTAGTTGAAGACAATAATGTGAAGTGACATCTATTCAGCTGTCATTATTTATTCATGATTCGACGGCGAGCCATCAACGTAAACGATAAGTAAAAATCAACTTATTATTGCAACACACTTTTCTAACTAAAACTTTCAATGGATGAATCCAATCTCACGGAAGAGCAAAGCAATGCTTTGGCTCGTTTTCAAGTATAATAATTGACGAAAAATTACTCAATATAAACTTTTCTCCAATTTTCCAGGAATTTACAGATATTAAATCGATCGAGACAAGTCTTCAATATCTTTCGGCTCATGAATGGGATGTCCAACGTGCTATTAATACAGCACTAACATCAAATTCTGATACTCCACCTGTTACTCCACTTGTTCCTCAACCATTGCCAAGTGAACCACCAGTTCAGCAAAATACAGCAGTGACCGTTCGCTTCATGCCAAATTTTGTATTGTACGTTTAAAATAAATCTATACGAGTCCAATTGAAATCTTTTTTTAGACAACTATTTCGTGCTCCATTATCATTTTTATATACTTTTTATTTAAAATATCAACAATACTCACCGGTGCGATTTATTCGTGTCGCATTTACGTTTTGTAAGATGAAGAAACAAAGTCTTTTTTTGTTTTGTTTTGTTTTAAAACTGTATTTTATCATTTGTTTTAGTTCGATCATTTCTATGGAGAAAACCACTAAGAGATCCACTCACTGAAATTGAAAATTATGTGACTTATTTTAATAAAAAATATGGTACAAGTCATCCGCCAATCTATCGTGGAAGTTTATCTCAAGTATTTGACATTAGTTTACTTGTAAATGGTTTATTTAAATCAGAACTTTTAGGCTCTACGAGATGCTCAACGTGAAATTCGTTTAGCATTTGTCTATTTGCACGATAAAAATTCACCATTGTGTGATCGATTCTGTCGGTAAGTTTTCAAAAACAAGCTCTGGTTCTACTTATCATTATTCGATGAATCATTGAGTCAAAATGGGTATTGCACTGGTTGTAATGCGAATCACCTGAAACGTGGCATTATAAGGCTGCGAAAATTTTCACGTTGAAAAGCATAAATTTAGGTTGATCTGAATGAATCAGCACGTCTAATTACTTGAAGAAAACCATTCTGTTGAGAAGTTCGAAATCTAGAAGATTTTTCCTCGAATAGTAGGCTTTACTATAGAGATTTGAACTTGCTCACGACTAATTATACTATAGAAGAATGCACATACGGTTAGAGGCCTTATTGTTTTCGGACAAAACTTAATATATCAAATCACTGAATACCTATAGTAAAATTTATCTCTTTCGAAAATTTAACTACTCATAGAAACCAATAAATAAATATATTATAGTAGACTGAAATAGTTTGTTTTTTAAGTGAAGTACTATGTCAAGAAGCTCTAGAAACAATCATCGGCAATAGCCTCGTGTGGAGTTCAAGTCGAGATACTCAAGAAGGATTGAATGGTGAGTTTTCGTGTAATCTGTTTTTAATAATATTTTTGTCGAAAATCATTTAGCTTCCAAGTTTTTAAATGTACATGTATATCCTTGCCTGTGTATTATTGCTCATCATGGTTCACAACAAACTGTTCAATTTAAACTCGAACAATATACTAGTAAATAGGTTTTAGAAGTAATGCGGCTTGGCATAAAATTTCTTGCTTGATTTAGATTCTGATGAATGTTTAGCGCAAATTTTTAATGCTGTTGAAAATGCGAATCAAACATTACAACATAATCGGTAAACTAGCACAAAAAAATAAAATAGAATATATTTTTTATTAAGAAGTGCTATTTTAGTCAACGAAAAAACCAAAGTGATTCAAGGGGTCGCCTGTTGGAAGAGCAAAATGCTGCCTATTTAGAATCGGTGCGAGCTGATAAAGAAAAAGTTCGCTTTATTTAGATTTTATGTTTGTCTTCTATTGAAATGTTATATTAATTAAGGCCGAGCAGCGTTTACGCGAAGAAAACGAACGACGTAAAATCGAAGAAGAACACCAGAAAAAACTACAAGTAAACCATCTGGCGATTTTTGCAAATAGCACTCCTATCATTTTTTTTCCAATTCAGGAATTTGCTGAATTTCGTGATCGTTTAAAACAAAATTTACCGTCTGAACCGCTTTCAACTGATAATGAAACTATTCAAGTTTCAATACGGTTACCAGCTGATGAACCGATTCGCCGTCGTTTCCGTCGTACGGATTCTGCTAAACTATTATTTGAATTTGCATGGACAAATTCTAGTGTACCAAATCAATTTGAATTGCTGTGGGGTTATCCGCGTAAGCGACATCAATACGAGCAAATTGGTGATGAAACTATAGGTGATCTTATGAATGGAAATACTGAAACTTGTTATCTTGAAGAGATTGATCAAGATAAATAATTTGTTTTCGGTTTTTTTTCGAAATACAAAAACAAAGTTAACTAAGATATTCGAAGTTTTTAATAAATCTATATTTTCATGTCTATTTGATGGAGAGTCTGAACAAAATCCATCTGCATGATTGTTGTATTCGAAAAAATATGAGTACAACACATTTTCATTAAAATAACTATTAGACAATCTTATGGTGGTATTTAAATTTATTCTATATGTAAATTTATCACACTCACACCCTAGGGAGTCTGACTTATGTGAAATTTAACCAATTATAAGGAGAAGATTGCCTAAATCGAGAAATCTTCAGACTTGCGATCACATTGCATTGGTTTCTAACTCACGTATTTCACCATGATGAACAAGTTGAATCTAAAATAAAAAAAACAAAAAANCGTTTTTCTTTTTCATTTTGCATAAAAAACATAGAAAATTTGTTGTTGATTTATATGTTAATGATACCAATCAGAGGCCGAGATTGAATCGACGCCGAATGGAACTTCGAAACTGCCAAATCGAATCGAATGATACTTCTAGAAAAGAGGTCGAATCGAATCGATTCATTTTTTTTCAGTTTTATTCGACTATTCAAAATCATTTTCTTTGTTCTGGTGTTATGGTCGAGGGCAGTTGACTAGTATAAGAGATGACGAATGAAAAAGGACGTCCAATGTTTCGCTTTCTTTGTTTCTGTCAGTCCCCAGGTCGTTCATTCCTACAATCGGATCTGAAAATGAGTTGCATTGGATCTTACATGAAAACCGACAAGAACCAACAGATTCCGGGTTTCGGGCCGAGATTTGGATCCGTAGGATTGGAATCCAATCGTATCCTACTCTGGGATCCGATGTGCCAAAAAAGTCTGCTATACTCAACTTCCAAAAAGCTCTTTTGCACTAAAGAGAATTTTGATATTTTTTAAAACTCTTCCGTCGGATCCGTCACTAGTTCCGAAACCCAGAATCCAATTGAATTTCCTCGGTTAGTAGGATGTTATAGGATCCGATAGAATTCGTCGTCGGATTAGTCCACCTGGGTCGTGCTTATTTAATGATCATCCTTGTTCTGTTCATATCGTTATCCATAGATGTCATAATACCTTTACACTGAGTATCGAGAGTTTTACATCACAATACCCTATGCAGCAATAATTTATGGAGTATCCATTCTTAGTGCATCTACAATTTGATGTAACCACATTAAGTGTATCCACTTTTGGGTATCCATATATATATGGATACACTAAAGCAACTCAAATTCCTCAGCTTTTTAAAGCATAGATATATAAATGTGGATACTCTAACGTGTTTGTGCTAAAAAGTCGTTACCGGGTGTAAGGATATTATGACATCACTCTGTATTTCTGTACGTACGATTATTCGTTATTTCATTTTTAATGATCCTTCTTGTGTTTTATTAATTTATTCAATTTAATCTTGTATGCAGCGTTGAGTCTTTATTCATAAGAATTATAGAATTTCATTCAATGTTTCGATTCATCAATAGTCATTGTCAGGAATTAAGTCAATAACTTTCTTATATAACCATAATAACGATGAGATGCAACATTAAATAAAAATAAATATTGAAACAATGATAATATGTCGTACAATCAATAAATTCGCGATTGTTTTGTTCCGGTTTTATCTTTCTTTGTACGACACACCTCTTTATTTATATGCTTATATCATGTACATTCATCTTTAATATACTTCCAGGTCGATCGTTCCGGAGGAAAACACGGGAAGTCGCTGGAAACAGGGTTGCCCGCTGTTCAGCTCCCAAATGGGGTACACGTCGGGTACAGCTTAGTTGTAAATGGAGTACATTCGTGAGGTACGCAGTTTACATCTTTCGCGCTGCTCATGAGCGACGGAAATCAGTTTCTGAAAACTACTTTCAATCTGGCAAGAGCATTCTCAGTTTTTCTTTTTACTATAAAACCTAGCTTTCAAATTGAAATCTTTATTTTCCAATAACTACGGTTCGCAATAAAATTTCATTTTGACATGCATCTATTCAATTCAATCATAATAAAACGATACTTATTCAAAGTGAACCTTCTTGGTTTATGTTTACACTAACTGTTGCACGCTTTGTTTTTGAAACTGTATTTTCGCTGACTTTCGGCACGCTTTATCAGTTGTGGTTGTGTTTGAGCAAAAGAAAAAATTACCCACATTTCATAGTATTATTCAATCTGATTTTTAATTCAGCAGCTAACTTTTCATTGTCGCCATCAAATTTCGACTGGCTGTTCATGCACTTTTCACATGGCTAAAAACGCCTTCGACAAATGCATTCGAGCAAGGAATTGAGTACACATAAGATATAATTTTTCGAATTTCAAATTGAGGCTTGCGATCTTTATCAATACGAGTAAACGTCGGATAATGAGACAGAAATTTTCTGAATTTCAACCAAAATATGGATGATCGTGGTTATAACATTGAAAAATGCAGATGGAGTACAAAAATGCGTACCTCAGAGGTACAAAAGGCTGAAATGGGGTACGGCTGGCAACCCTGCCTGGAAGCAATATTCCGGTTTTTCGGAGATTTTCCCGATGATTTACTGTCGGTTCCTGCCGAACAGCACTGGAAGTTGACCGGAATCCACCGGAAAAAATGCGGGAATTTCTGGTCGTTTCCCGTCGTACCTCCACGACTTGGATTTGTTATGGCGTAATTCTTAATGAA
>OENM01001454.1:15792-34285 GCA_900239745.1 Rotaria magnacalcarata | reverse complement strand
AGTATTGGTAAATCTGAGAAATAAAGGAATAGCTGATTATTATGATGTGATTATATCTGTTTTTACCCGTCATAACCACATAGAATTACATTTCGTTCATGCTCTTTAGTAAAATCGTTGACATTGTATAAGCCATATGTTTCTGCAATAAGATCAGCATCGTCATTCAGCAATATCTTATTGTTAGATGCTAGATGCTGTCGTAAACCAATATGATTTGTATGAGTAATGACGGATGACAAATCTGATTCAGTTGGTTTTCCACTNNGCTTCATATACGTGGACGGAAACATTTTTTCTGTTTTTGTTATAGATTTCAATATTTGTTGGAAGGCGTGTGTTTTGCCGCATCCTTAGAAATCAAAAGATGGTATAATCACAAGAAAAAAGATACTCCAATGAGTAAATTAAAAAATATCAAACGATGAAAAAGCTTTGTGCAAAATTCTGAATCTCAGAAATCAGCAGTTTCATGTGACTTGCAAGGTGTTTTCATTTGAGAGAATATAAGGATACTAGCAAATCTAAACTATAGAAAAGTTTATCTAAGCTTGTTACATAGCTCGGCAATTATTATTAAACACATTCTATCATAACATTTAATATAACATGCTAAATGAAATTTTTGAAGCTATAGTCGAAATCAATCCCTTTGTAAGCATAAACCAAAGCAGATTCATCTGTACTTGATTCTAAAAAGCAATATCCTTAGATGTAAAAGAAAGAAATATAAATTATGATCTTTTGGCATATTGCACGATTTAATAAGTACACAATAAATCATCACTTGTCTATATCATTAATCCTTTTAGCGTTTGCCATCAGTCTCCCAAGAGTTAGCCTAGTGTCAGTGTGAAATTGTACAGTATAAATCATATTTACACTATATAATTTTATGTATGTTCGCTCTAATGGTCTTCTTAAATCAGTGTAGACTTTGTACTCATGTAGTATTTTTTCTTTATGCAAGCAGCTAGTGAATGAATTTCAATAGTTCTTTTTACACTTCACTTTCAATCAAAGAATAGATAAGATATATTTTGAATATTCGTTGTTACGTAATAAAAATGAGCTTTGTGCAAAGATTTGTTTATTGCATGTGATTTAAACATACCACTAGAACCTAGCAGCCACAGATACAATTGCACACCGGCCGATGATCTGAACTAGCATAATGAGTATAATATGAGCCTTGAGAAAAATGCGACATTATGGATAATGATAGAAAAAAAGATAAGTAAGGTTGATAATTGTAGATCTCCTTATATGTAGTTAATAATATCATTTGCTCTGCAGTAAGAATGTCCGACATTTCAATATTCATTTGAGATGATGCTGCTATATTTTTAAGAATCATTTCGGAAATTAATTTATCGTCGATGGTTGTCGAACGCCTGGACATATTGATTTTTGAAAATAAAATAATTAATGATATCAATAATCTCAAAATAAAATAAAATGTTTTTGATAAATATGAAAAGTTAGTTTGACAAAATGAAAAAAAAAGAAAACGGTAACAGATCAATAATATGAAATAATTTTAATTTAATGTACTCCCTGTTCACTTCTTACTGAAGTAAAGATATATTCCATTAAGATAAAGAGTAGAGCAAAAGAAACTGATGATGCTTAGAATAAAAGAAAATTTAAAGCTTTACTGCGTGAATAGATGAGTTCATTATATGTAAATGAAATCCTGTTTTATTAGAAACGTGAAACTTAATAATTAGTGTCAAACAACCATTATCAGAAACAAAACATTTAAATATTAAAGGACGACGGAGACAATTTACCTCTGAGTAAAATCACGCTAAAGATCGATATAGTAAAACTAATACTGTGAAAGTCTTTCCAACAATCTAAGATAATAGAAATACAAGTACAGAATAAAAAAACTACATTAAAGCAAAGAATAGTTTCGGAAAGCGAACACGAAGATTTTGTAGTAATATTATTTCTCGACGACAAGAAAGACACATAATTAAATAGATTCATGCGTTGCATCAAATCCTATTTATTACTGTTTACTTGAAGAATGCATCAGTTAAATAATTGTTATTTGTTTTGCTAATGAAGATCGATTTCAGAAAATTGTTTTTACTATTAGTATAGCGATGCTTTAATATACCAGCATAGACAAGGAACAAAAGTCCTTTATTGAACATTTCAAGAATGTTGCTAACAAAATGATATCATCTGACTAGAGAGAATCCAGGTAATAATATCCGATGTACGAATACAGGAGAAATGTTTATTGAAGGCCTGAAAAATATTAGTAGCAGTTCTCATGATAATATAACTTTTCGAACCATGCGGATTCTTTCTTCATCCATTATCTTCATTTATGAAAATTTGCTACTGATCATTCTACTCGATCCTACAGCTGTGGTTATAGTGATGCAGTAATACGTGAACAGTTTCTAACAGTGTGTAAGGAAGAACAGAGAAAAGAAAAAAGACGACCTAAATGTACGTATATATAGCGAAATAGAATGTCCTCAACAAGATCATTTAACCGAAAAGAGAACGCAATGAATAAATCGAATGAATGGACACACTGAATGTACCGATATGAAGTTATTTATATCAACCAGGGTATAGCGATTATACGCGTCATCCAGGGACAAAAATAAACAATCAAATCATAGTGTGATACAGATTTTTATTGGTTTCCTTTTTTCATTTCTTTGCTTAAACATTGCCGAAATAAAGTAGCTATATCATTTATAACTGAAAGGCAATTATGTTTTCAATTTTTATGCAAGGGCAATCAAAGCTATTTCTTTAAAAACAACTTTAACTGAGTGCAGATGATAACGAACGCATATTTTTAAAATCTTCATGATTACAAAATGAAATTGATGAAATAAAACAAGTCTTTTGAATAAATTCTATTTAAAAAGATTAATAGTCCTTTGCATGTACACAAGCACATACTCACTTTATTTTCTTGTAATTCATTTTGAGAATATAAAAATCGGTCTGATCCATTGAGATATTATACTATCCAGTTTGCTCTTTAACTTTACCACACTGGAATATTCATCAAAAGTTACCTGTATCACACATACATCGATAAGATACTGTATCACTGCCATCTATTCCGAATAGATCACATGTATAAGGTTTGATTATATTGATGTGTTGAATCATAGAAATTTTGAAATTATTAAAACGTAAATATCTGATATCTTAGATTCTTGTGGCTATTCCGAATAGATCACATGTATAAGGTTTGATTATATTGATGTGTTGAATCATAGAAATTTTTGAAATTATTAAAACGTAAATATCTGATATCTTAGATTCTTGTGGCTATTCCGAATAGATCACATGTATAAGGTTTCATAATATTGATGTGTTGACTCATAGAAATTTTGAAATTATTAAAAAGTAAATATCTGGTTTCTTCCTCAAAATCAGATATCAGTCGCCAGATATTTAGTGAAAACTGGTTATAATTTGAGATTTGGCACGACCTCTTACTTCAGATGAATTCTCTGTGATGTCACACGAAAACTTTTACTCACTTCTATTGACGTTGGCCGCTTGCGATATTCTCACAAAAGATGTTAAGAAAATAGCATTTGTAATTCAGCACATTCTGTATTTACTTTGAAGACTTTGTTTGATGAAACCTAAACATAAAAGTGTGAGTTATTAATAGATGACAATTTTCTCTGAAAACAACTCTGATTATATTGAAAACTTACTAGAAATCAGCACATTGCAGCTACCAATTGACAACAATCGCTGACGTGCATTGTGAAACTTATCTGAAAGTTCAAAGTAACTGTCACTCACCCATATGCGAAAGCTTTCTATTGAATCCATGATCGTAATTCCATTAATTGATAAAAAGATCGCATCCAAAGATCTAAAAGAAAAATTATTAAAAAGTAAGCAAGAATCGCGAATATTAACAATGTATTATAAAGCACTCAAGTTATCAATTACCTCGTCTGAATATATAAAAAGTGTGTGCCTTCATCGAAACTTAAATTTTATACCGGAAATGCTATTTTCAACTACATAATGCTACTGCTTATTCGCAGGGAAATTTTAGTAGAAACACTCCCCTCACTGATACAGCGACTACTTATCATCAAAAAAGATACACAGAACCCATTTCTAATGAATTGATTATACCACCGATCCTGATATTTTTTGTAGCATTTTCGATGAACTTTTGTATTTAGAAGAGATCTTTTTAAATCTTGTTTATAAACAGAATAATAGCCAAATTGGATTTTAGCTTCGGTATCACTTGTTACAATATGTAGAAAGAAAGAAAGAAAGAAAACCCTTGCCTTGCGGCTACCTTTCAGTATAGGGTGTTGTCCGGAGACAATTTCAAGAGCCCGATATTTTTTGCTACAACTATTACTAGCTGCAGCTCTGGACAGAAGGCCGGCCTGACTCAGAGTTCCTTCCGCTTAATTACTTAAGCTTCCCATGCATACTGACTAACCACATACTATCCATGAGGATATTTTTATGTATGCCACATGTAATCAGCGTGCTATCGGATGGGTGATCCGAGACAAAGCAGCCGTTAGTAACTTGTCCAAGGTTATTCTATGGATGATGGCGCCGAGGTTTGAACACACTATCTTGTGGATATGTGCCGAACATCTTAACCATTCAGCCATAGCGGCCCTACAATATGTAGTTGTTCTTTTTTTATTACTAGTTGTTTTTAAACAAATACCACAATCACCTGACATTTCAAACACAGTACAAAACAAGAGAAGATCTTATAACCGACAAACTCCCGCATCCATTCATCTATTAGACGCGTTGCTATGCATTTTATCTCTCATAGGATGAGTTCGTAGCTCGCGAAAACGATTCACCCACGATATATATTTTTCTAAATACCTACGTCAATATTGCTTTATATATAAATTAGACTTATCATGCAGAATAGGTGTCTATATCTTAATGCATAAGTGTGTTAAATCATTTGAGTTTTAGAATCAGACGCTTAGTCACCGTTCACCAGCCTACTGATCATGACATATATCATCCTTTTCTTTTTCTCTATTGACGAGTCATCATAAGAGGCACCATTAACATAAAGGACTCTAACTATCATAACAGATCACGCTTTAAAACGGAACCTAACTTATACAAAAAGAAATACCACCTATCAAATTCATTTCGATGTTCTTAAGTTCTTCATTCAGATTGATATATCTTACTAAAGAAACTGATTGCGGATATTTCTCACAGCCACGCTCTCACCCACACGTTAATTTTTGAGTTTTCCTGAAAATTTTTATTTCGAATAAGATTCTTTCCATATTTTCAATATTTCATATTGATTTTTGGACCATTTGTATTAATACTTTGCCACTTGATAATTACTTTGCAATTATGAAATTGTTACAACCGAAGTGTTCCCCTTCGATCGTAAGACGGAGCAAATGAATAATACACGCTCCTTTCTAGTATATTGGTAGTACAGCTGCCCGGAAAGCAGAAGACGTTGGCTCGATTCCATCGGAGGGAGATTATCCTTGTGTTCCGTTCTGTTGTCATATTATCACGTTGCTGTCTCGCTGATAACTGAGTTTAATAATGTGAGAGAAAAGAATACATAACAGAAATGCAACCTGTATTGTGGTTGCTTATCACACCCGCATCCTTAATCTGTATTGTGGTTATTTCTCACATCCACACTTCTAGATCTCTAAAACCCTCCGAAGATCCTATCAGGATATCTATTGAGTTCCCCATGGTTGATAACCTGTTTGCTAACGTCTCAGTTCTGTTATGTGAGAATTTGCGACAGTTGATAAAAACTTTCAAATTTTAGCAACGTTTTTCGTAAAACCTGTTTTTTTTCATAAGGATAAAAATTTCAAAAATCTACGCTTATACTTTTGTAGATGAGCATCTAACGAATCGAATGACGTTAAGTAATCGATCCTAAGAGCTCAGAAAAAAGCTGTGAAAAGTTTACGAAAAGAGCTTCTAACAGTATCAAAAAAATTGTTTCTGGAGGCCCTGGCGGATAAGCAGTAAAGTTAAAAATTATGCAGAAGATATATTCTTATTCAGCGTGAAGAGCTGAATCAGAATATATTCTTTTGAAGCCAATTCGATCAACGGAAGACCCTGAAAAGTCAATTTTTCGAAAAAAAACTAAAACGTAGGATTTTTTGATTTTTCGTGCTCCAGGAGACATTAAAAAAACGAACGACCACGTATTTGTCATCGCCGCAAAATTTTCTATCCGATGACGGGAAAAACAGCAAATAAAAAATTTTGCTCGAGTTTTGCTGTGCATGCACCTCACAAATATTTGAACAATAAGGAGGGATGAAGCGCATTTATCTATCTCATAGATTTAAAGAATTAAAATATCCACTTAATTTATCGAAGCAACGAATCAATGATTTGATCAAATTGAATTAGTTAGTTGATGATAAGTAGGCTAAATGTTATAATTCGGGTTGAATATTATAACTCATGCTATAAGAAGGTCAATTTTTACTCACACGGTGATCTCTTCTGAGATATATAGCTCATTTGCTTATTTTTATCGTGCTAGGACGGAGATACATGCAATTTTGCCAAATCTATTTGAATTTAGTGCCAAAAGGATCAACTCGTTTATCTGCGTCATTCAGTATAGTTTTTCGCTAATGTTTATTATGAAGAAAAAATGGCCCGTTTTATCTAGTTATGGGTCCTCGGTTTTGGCTCAATAGCATCAGGTATATGAAATTTAAAATCCCAAATTCGAATATGCTCTACACCGGAAAATAAAGAAGTGGTTCCCATAAACCCCTCGTAATTACATTTTTGCGTTATCCGTTGAAAGGAAAAAGTTTGAATTTGTTCGAAAAAGTGCATGCAAAGTCTGGTGAAAACATCTGAATAAAATAAACAACACATGCAAACGCAGAGTTCAGTGAATTTATTTTCATATGTTGTACGGAAATATATATTGTGTGTTTGCATCTCTCGGGGAAACGGAGTGCAGATGATAAACATAACCGGTTTTTTTAGATAATATTAAGTTTATAATCCATTGAAAATCGTGTTTAGTGTTCTTTTTCACTATTCGCTTGTTCTATCACAGTGAAGTTTTTCCAGCTTACTCGCATGATAAAGTTTTACTGCAAGCTCATAAAACTGTGTTTGATGTTGAAAATTATTGTGTAATGGTATTAAAGTAAAATAGAATTGCGCTGTAATTATTTTAAAATCCCTCCAACTTACAGCATTGATATATTCACTCGAAAGAAACTTCTCGAACGTACCAACGAGCTGAGAAATATATTTCTGCACTCTTGCTGTTGAAAGGGAATCGCTTTTATTCAATAAAATAAAATCGTATCCAGTTAATGATTGATAGACTTTAGCCAAATCATAATTCAAATCTCCTTGTAAAGTAACTTCTGTTCCCAACGAACCCCTCATGTCCAAAAAGATAACTCGGCTATCTGGGGTTAGCAAAGCATTAGTGAATACTGGATCACCATGAATGATTGGATTATGCTGACCACATTTAGACATCTCATATGATGTGAAATATGTGATGAAGTGATCTGCCAATTCTTTCGACGGGATCATTGATGATTCGGAATGCTTTCTAAAATGTTCATCTAGATTCGTATATATATCAATATGTTTATTGAAGCGTGATAGAATTTTACTCGAATAATTTGCATAAATATTTGATTTCAGCTCCTTAAGTTCTGCTGGTAGTGACGAATGAATACGTTTTAATGATGATAGAAATTTCAATAGCCGACCTTCTGTTAAGCATAAATTTGTAAACAAATGTGAATAAGTAATACCATTGATTTTTTCTATAACTATAGATGTAATGCCAGCATCTTTGTTCGTTTCAACGCGTTCTAGTCTTGGAAATATATCACCGATAATCGGTGGGATATTTTGATAAAAGTAAACTTCACCTTGCATACAGTCACTTGATGAACTTTTAATGATAGAATTGTCCAACTGCTGAACTGTATGGAAATGTCGAGAGGATAGAAAACCTTTTATCTGGTTCTGGTTTGAGAAATCGCATTTATTCTCATCGAGTGACCAGCCAATCTCTTTAGCCGTATCAATCAAAGCATGTATAGCCAAATCATCCACATAAACATCAGCATACGGTTTTCCGAACAGCAACTCGTCATACGGTATTTCAAACTTGGCTAATGTTTCCAGTGTTACTCGTCCTATATCAGCAATTACTGCACCAACATTACTCTGATGTGTCTTCATTCGGCGAGCTGTTTGAATTATAATATAGTGACCAGCATTGTGTAGCTCTCGAACCAGTTGAATATTTTGCAGTTTTGGCACAACTGAGTCATAGTCACCATGTTCGAATGGATGGGATACTAATGTGTTGTCTAAGTCAAAACAAAATCTGATTCGAGGAACAGGTATCGAACTTTCTTTTGTTTTTAGCCTTTTTAAAAAATGATTCAACTGATCAGGAGTTCCAACACAAGTGAATTCGTCCAAACTAACGTGAATTCCAACAAATCGTTCACCATGATCCATCATTAATTTGATAATACTTGTTGTATAGTATTCCCCTGAATGTCCTACTGCTTCATCCAAAAGCCGGATACAAAACTGTTTTAAAATAGAGGCTGAATGAAAGGCATAAGCACCAGTGTTTGCATGATTTGAAATCATTATTTTTTCACAAACATCTCTCACTGTAAAACATGCTTGTTCATTAATATTTTCGTCGAGTTTTAGGTAAGAGTATATAGGCTTACCCCCATTATCTTCAAAAAAAAACGAAGCATTCAAGTTACCTGGCAGTCGACGAAAATCTTCGATAATTGGTTTGAAGTAAATGGTATCACAATCGAGAGATATTGTCTTTCGTCTCAAGCGATCTGGTTCCATCGACTGCAATATAATAAATAGTGTTTCCGCTGCACCTCTTGTTTCGAAATCAATAATAATTCCTTCAAATGTTTTCTTTGGATATTCCATTTTCAATGTTTGAATTATATCGAACTGCTTTTCTAGATTCACTAAAATGCCAATGTATATAACATCGTCTTCCTTGGTGTCTAAATGATCTAATAACCAAAACAACATTGGTCTTCCAACAATTTTTATAAGCGGCTTTGGAAAACGATAATTTTCTTTACTAAAACGATGTCCAATCCCACCCATAGGGATAACAATATTCATTATTGGTTACTCTGAAACTGAATCGCATTAATATGCAATCAGTGCTAGCGACAAGGCTAATATGAGATGAGTACAAGGACAGCAAGGAAAAGTATTTTACTTTCACTTCAAAAAACGTACTTGCAATTTTACTTGTCGGCGCACAAGAATATTTGGCCCTATACTTGTACTTAGAAAAAGAAATACGTGGGACTTGTACTAGTCTTTCACGTAAATTAGACATGTACCAATCCGCCTGAGATACCAGTCTGGCTGTGTGTCCCGTTAAATTGGGTTTACAATATCACTGAACATCCGGTGAATTGATCCAGTTTTGATCCCATAATCATTAATTTTACTTAACTATACCGAAATTGCTTGAATAGAATAATTCTAGTCGAAGATACAGACAAGTCGAAAAGGCGAGTAGCGTTAAGCTGACTTATTGCGCAAAAGTATTTTTACGTAAAAACTATTTGGTCATGACTTTCTCAACATCAACTACCTATCTGATAAGTTTATTTTGCTAAAGACTACTTTCAAATTTTTGACCCCTGTACCTCCCCACAGAACTTTTTAAAAAATCAAAAAGTTCAAAGTATAATTCCGAATACCATTTCTGAGACCCAGGGTAGTGATATTCGCGATCAGCGTGATTGGCTTGATATTTTTAGTAACTTTAAAAGACAATTTTCAACTTTTTGATTTTTTAAAAAGTTCTGTGGGGAGGTACAGGGGTCAAAAATTTGAAAGTAGTCTCTAGCAAAATAAACTTATCAGATAGGTAGTTGATGTTGAGAAAGTCATGACCAAATAGTTTTTACGTAAAAATACTTCTGCGCAATAAGTCAGCTTAACGCTACTCGCCTTTTCGACTTGTCTGTATCTTCGACTAGAATTATTCTATTCAAGCAATTTCGGTATAGTTAAGTAAAATTAATGATTATGGGATCAAAACTGGATCAATTCACCGGATGTTCAGTGATATTGTAAACCCAATTTAACGGGACACACAGCCAGACTGGTATCTCAGGCGGACTGGTGCATGTCTAACGTAAAGTAGTTGGTGCTTATACTTATACTATGGAAAAGGTGTTTAATAGTTATACTGGATGAGTCATAATAAATGCAACATATAAGTAACGGGTGCGGCACGATAAATGGCGGTCTAGTATTTTCGCGACATCTTCCTTATTTCTCATCCGATCTGATCTTTTTTTAAGTGTACGCCGTCTATAGCTCTACAAATCCCCATATTTCATCTAAGCATCCAAAATAAATATAGATTTTGTGGAACTCACGTATATTTTCGAAGAAAATACTGAGTGTAAGTTGAATTGTTAGGTTTTTGCGACTCCCCTGTACCCTACCCCCCCTCCCCATTACAGACATAAAACATAAAAAAACTAACACTTCGATGCACTAATTAGATAAGATTTTTATACAGATGGATTGCCTGTGTTCACCACTACTCACATCACTAATAAAAATCTAGTTTCACTAATTAGAAATCATTATAATTAGGATTTAGCCTCTAATTAATCATCAAAATCTGTCGTTTTTATTATTATAGCCCATTGTTACGACGGTATTATATTTTATTATTATTAAAGACGTTCACAACGAGTGTATGCTACCGCTACAGAAGCTATCAACTAGTTTATGCTACTATTACACTCATTACTTCTACCACCTGCAATAAACAGATGAAGATTTTAATATTTTTTTTTCTCATACAGATACCTTATTCTAGAGCTTGAATCCACTTTAGTGTATTTACAATTCGCTACTTTTCCATCCACTGGGAAGCTTTTATCAAATTTTTGTGTATGAAAAAATGTATCAATTTCTCACCTGATAATACGAAAAAATATAAATTTCTCAACAATATTGATAGCTATATCCTAAATACTGTTTAAACTATTATCATTCAGAATATTTCTCAGTGAAACCGCTAAACACTTCAGCATACCGACATGTCCTAAACAAAAAGTTTTTTATACGTACTTTCTAGTAATATTTCCTATTGATAGATTCAATAAACTTCAAATGTTAAAAAGGTTTTATTATCTTATTTGTAAACAATATATGATCTCACTACACTGAAAAAATAAGACTTCATTTGATCAGTATCTAACTGACCGAAATATGTGAGTTCCACATTTTAGCCCCAACGGGGCTGCGCTGAAAAGCTTTTCCAAAGATGAGCAGCGAAGACCATCAAAAGGTGGTACTTTGAAAGTACCAAAAAGGTAATACTTTGAAACAAATTTATCATGATTTAAACGGTGGGCTCGGTTTAAAAACAATCGAAAGATGCTATCAAATGATCCGATAGTCAGGCACTATCACATTATCGAAACCACCAGGTGGTCCTCGTTTGACTCGAACAAAGGAGAACATTCAAAAGGTAAAGAACCGATTACGCCGAAAAAAAGACGTTAGCTCAAAAAATATCGATGGAGCCTGACATATCCGAAAGACGTGTTCAGCGAATAATGAAAAATGATTAAGGGTTATATCCCTATAAAAACAGTAATCGAACCATTGCTTTCCGATGATCAAAAGCTCAAACGGAAACAATTTGGAAATTGGGTTCGAACAAATTTCCGAAAAGAAGACACTTTGAAAATCCTCTTCTCGGATGAAAAGATGTTCGACATTGATGGTGTTTATAATACCCAAAATGATCGAGTGTGGGCAGTAGATTGTGCTGATGCCGATAAAAATGGTGCCATTCAGTAGAGACAAAAATTCCCACAAAAAGTAATGTTTTGGCTCGGTGCCTGTTCCAAGGATCTCACACCATTGGTAATCTTGGATGAAGGAACAGTCGATCACACTGTTTATGCCGAAAAATTGCTTCCTGTTGCTTTAAAATATGGGAATCAATTTTTCGGTAGCGACTGGGTCTTTCAACAAGATGGTGCCAAGCCTCAGTCGCATCATTTATCACAAAATTGGTGTCGAGACAATTTTCCAACATTTATTGAGAAAGACAGATGACCACCAAATAGTCCAGATTTAAACCCACTGGACTATTAAGTTTGGGATCAGCTGGTCCACAACATCAATTGGAACAAAGTCTACTAGAAAAAAACACTGATTCAAGAATTAAAATCGTCGGTTGAAAACGTTTCTAAATCTGTTGTTTCTGAAAGTTGTGCGTGTTGGATTAATCGATTGTATCGTCTTTGCCAAAATGATGGAAATCATTTGCGTTAATAAAAATAGTATCATTTTGTAGAACTTTGAAAGACAACTCTTTTGAAAAAAGGGAGCCTAATCGGACTAAGATTAAGGGAGATATCGGTAAAAAACTGAGACCGTCATTTATTCTGCTGCACCCGTTACGAACTACTTTTCCCCTAAGTACTAAGGGTATAACAGTTCTCAGATCTAAATTCAGATCAAATGAGCGAAAGAACTGTTCGAACAGATCAGATCAGCTCTAAGAACTGTTAGGATCTACAATGGGATGATGTCTATATCGATATTGGCGTCTCTCATGCGACTTGATCTGAGCTGTCACACCCCTACTAACGTAAGTGCAAGTATTTATACTTCTGCTTTTACTTGAAAAATTACGAAAAGTAGCACTGCAAGTACTTTCGTCCGAGCTCTGGTTGGTGATGGTGTGGAGTGTGACTGTGATGTGTGGATTTCGGAAGTGAACTCAACACTCCACAACCGAACACACACCCTCAGGCCATTTGTGTTGCAAATGTTTTCAGCCCGCACTCTTCAACCACCATGCACTGACAAATTGAATGATATCCAAAATTTATTCCCACAGCAAGTAGCGCAGGCTCAATAGAATCAGAGCGATTCATAACGCTGTTGAATCAAATCTCACTAGCATACTTTTGCTGATTCATTACAGCTCCGCTGCTGTAATGAAAATAAATCTTCGTTAGGTAATTGAGATCTTTGAACGACGACTTTTATTATATATTTCTCAGATGCCAATCGAAGATCTATTCGATGCATGTACGTTAATGATGGGTTTAGGGCTAACCTTTTTGCTGGACCATAGCCCACCCATGAGATACCAAGTAAAGAAACCACATTTTTCGAGAGTTCTCCGGGTACTATCATTTGTGTGATAGTTGCAAATGCAAAGTCGTGATACACTTTATGTCTGGTGAATACGGTTGTCAATAGGAGCCAATCATCAACGAAACGATGTGGTAAATAGAAAATATCTGAATATGAGATGGAAAGTTTTTTGTTACTATGATTTTGGTATGTATACATGTATCGTGCATATAATGTGTTGTTTTTTGAGTTTGCTTTCAACTCAGAGAAAGTTTTATTGAGCGCATTCTTGCCAACACTTTGTATCCACCATGAGCTATTAGCATTCTCAGGTTTCACGTGAGTTATGGTCGGTATCCAGATGGCTTGCAAATTATTTATTTCTAAATTATAAAAGATTGGCAAAAGGTCGAAGTGACAAAATAAATAACCATTGTGATTCGGATATAGAAGTATGGCTCGTGAGAGGCATTGATGCGATTGTTGGCCCCAACTACCCTCCGGACAGTGTATCACGTCTGGATGAGATTTTGGCCCAGTGAATACAACTAGTGGAAATATATCGCGATATGTAGCTAAAAGTAGAAGGTATTCATAGAGAGGACTGTTGAAATGCACTACTAAAACTATGTCATTGTGCTCCCAATCTGGCCTGTTCATATATTTCATTACATTGGACGGGGTGGTTTTCAACAGAAATCGACCCTCGTAAAATGCGTTCTCATCTGCCTATATAGTGTCAAGCCACCCATGTAATCTCGAAACGCATTTTAGACGCACACACTAAGTTTAAATGTGTCGCATGTGTCGTGATTTGCTACACAATATACGACACATTCGAGTGCGACATCAGGTGCTCGTTGTGACATATTATCTCCAGCGATGGCACAGCACATTTTGTACGACACATGCGACACATTCTGAAAACGTTTTCTTGAACCCACTAGTCAGAAATTCATTTTTGTCAAAAATATCATGATAATTTTTTCGATTTTGCTCTATTTGAACAGTTTCATTTCTGACAACTCAAACAGGGCAAATCTTGAGATCTGTACAGTCTCAAGTCGGTCCGGTTTTTACTAGATCATTTTCTGGTAGTTCCATTTCGATCAATGACCAAGATAGGCATTCTCTCGACTAATTATGAATCAAGAAATAATCTAAAACAGAAAAATATTTAAATGAAAATACATAACTTTCGTATGTTCAATCGAGTTCCCTATATAGGATCTTTTACGCTAAAGAAAAGGGTGAATCGATAGTCGACACACAAAACGAGGCGAATTTTTTAGCGACACTTTCTGTTGCGACATATTTTCGACACTGAACTTACGACACTATTACTCGCAACACATATATGCGACACATTTTTATTTCAAGTGCAGCTAGATGCGTTTATTTTGCAAATTCTGGCGTCCTGATGCGTTTCGGTATCGAGTTATGATAAAAACGCAGATAAAGGCGTTTGTAAGTATCTTGTTGTTACGCGCTAAAAGAACTTCGACGAGTTTGTTAGCGTTAATCAGAGCAAACGTATACGAACACGCTTAAATTTCTATTTTAAAACACGTATGAACGCAATCCATGTCTTTTCTTGCGTTAGATCGTGTACCACAATTGAAACGCACTTCATTTGTTATCCAATAAGCGCCGTAAAATCGACGACGTAGATAGAACGCGTTTCATGGAGGTATGACTGAGTTCATGAAATGCCGAAAACGCGCTTCATTACACACCCTTTCCAAAACACAACTGAATGCATAGTTATATAGTAGGTACTATCAATGAAGAGTGGTCAGACATGCAACAAATCTAATATTTTTGCTTTTGAGTTTTTTGTTTTCGTTTTCATTTTGAAATACATCGAAAAAGATTATATTTCCCAACTAAAACCAAAACTTCAAAGCTAATTTTGATTTTAGTTCATGCCAAAGCATGATAGCTATCGAAATCTTCATTTATATAAAAATAGGCTTGAGTACAACGGAGTTTGCTCTAGTTAAAATGTCACATTGCACTAGGAGCAAAGTCTTTGTGTTATATTTCGTCTTTGGAAACTGTTAATTAGTGGTAGAAGAGTCACTTATTGATTCAGTTAAGTAAGAAAGAAATTTATTTAGTTTTATTGAATACTTATATGATATCCATGATCTTTTTTCTTTTGAACTCGAAAAGTTGGTCTTCGTTTATATATTGAGGATTGAATCAACTAAGGTTTGGTTTAACAGATTGATTTTATCAAATGAGTATTTCTGTGATAATGCATTTCTATTCGAAAGTTTTTATTGAAAATATTAACTATAAATACAACTGTATGCTTCTGTTTCCTCAAAATCGGAAGTACTTTCTGTTGTACACATGATAGATTATTATCTTGACATCATTGTTCGGATTTTCATCATCACCGTCGTAAATAACTAAGTAAATTAGATGCATATTCTGTTTTTACTTACAATTGCTTTTTAAATAAAAACTGCACAAAAATGTTCTTTGGCGCAGCCCTAGGGAAAATCTTTGATGTTTCAGCGCCGGATCCTTGACAGATGTAGTCGGGATCTTGCAAGGATTCGCTATTTTTTCCTGATGAAACGACTAAATCCTGAAAGAAATGTGAAGCCACGGAAATTTAGGATCCTGACAGGATTCGAATCAAGATTTTCAAGGATCCTGACAAGTTCACCATTGTTTTTGAATCAGGATTCTACCAGGAAATCGATGATTCCTGAAAGAAGTATGTAGCCACGGAGTTTTAGGATCCTATCAGGATTCAAAACAAGATTTACTAAGATCCTGGCAGGATTCGAATCAAGATTTTCAAGGGTCCTGACAAGTTCAACATTGTTTTTTAAATCAAGATTGAGCCAGGAAATGGATGATTCCTTAAAGAAATGTGTAGCCACGAAAGTGTAGGATCCTTTCAGGATTTCAATAATTCAAAATTGGAAAAAAGGATTTCTGATGGTATCTTTCAGGATTTTACTGGGTCTTCTCGAAGATATTATCAAGTTTCTTGACAAGATCTTTGTAGGATTTAACTAGATTTCATTGCGCATCTTATCAGTTTCTTGGTAGGATCTTTGCAGGATTTTCTAAATAGAATATAAGAGAAATGAACACATAGAGTATCGATCTCTAGACTTTCAGTTTACATACCGATCAGCTTACCGAGCTGTATGTGCCATGTCATTCTATATCACTTCAACGTTCAACATAGTAATTTCTGACTAATGCAAACTTCTATTTGAATTTTATATAGATAGAAATTATTTCAAAAAAATTCTGAAAATACAATATCATTTTACACATTTATTTTAGTCGGTGAAATTTACTATTTGTTTAAAATTTCAATTCTATTTAAAAATATACTTAGAATTTTTTATTTCAGTTATATTTAAAGATATACCTGGAGNTTATCAGTTTCTTGGTAGGATCTTTGCAGGATTTTCTAAATAGAATATAAGAGAAATGAACACATAGAGTATCGATCTCTAGACTTTCAGTTTACATACCGATCAGCTTACCGAGCTGGATGTGCCATGTCATTCTATATCACTTCAACGTTCAACATAGTAATTTCTGACTAATGCAAACTTCTATTTGAATTTTATATAGATAGAAATTATTTCAAAAAAATTCTGAAAATACAATATCATTTTGCACATTTATTTTAGTCGGTGAAATTTACTATTTTTTTTAAATTTCAATTCTATTTAAAAATATATTTAGAATTTTTTATTTCAGTTATATTTAAAGATATACCTGGAGTTTTTAAAATTTTAATTCGATTGAAAAAATACATTTGCAAATTTGTTTTTCGAAGATAATCAAAACTATAAGCAGTTTTCTCGAAAAAGTTCCTGTTGACTAAAATTAAAATTTAATATTTAACGAAAACATTTTCCGATGTGTAAATTCCAATTAACATCCTAATTTAATGATTTTCAATGTTCTTTTCCTGATAGGATTAAGAACTAACTCCTTGCTATAGTTAGAATCTCAAAACAACTTTTACACAAACTTCAAAGCGATTTAGAATATTTTTTTCCAACATTGTTAAGAATCGTTCTTTTTGTTTACAAAAAGACCCAGATCAAAATGAGGATAAGAAAAGCAGTAAATTCTTCAGTTGTCAGAATTATATTGTGTTCTGAACAAAAAACACCATGACATATTGAAGAATGCTTCAATTTATTTTTGTTAAGATTTTGCTCAATATTTTTATTGAAATTCTATTATGATCTATAGATTTCCAAATCTTGAAAGGATCATGATCTTAACCAAGCTAAAAACGAGACGAAACCATTTCACTCATTCTTGCTAGGTTCCTGATAGGAACCTGAAAAGTAAATTTGAAATAGGCTATAGACACAAACCTGGAAAGATCTTAACTGGCTCTTTGTATTTTCTTATCAAGATCCTGGCCATACTTGTATCCTTTTTTAAGCATTCGAAATACCTGATCTTGAGCAGTTCCTCTCAGGAACCTGATCGAAGTTTGTCAGGATTTCTTAGTTGAGTATTCTGAATAATCATGTTCTATTCTTGGTATAATCCTCCTCTGATATAATTCTAACTCTTGGCAGAATCCTTCTATCAAGATCCAACACGGATCTTCACTAAAACGTAATGAAATCTTGACGAAATTCTCTTTATAATTTTGTCAGATTTCTGAATAGGATTACCAGTGTATCTTAAAAGGATCCTGTAAACTCAATTCAGAAAAAATCCAAACAACAATCTGAACAAATTCTGGATGGAATCCTGAATCAAACCTGACAGGATCCTTCAAGTCTATCCCAAGAAATGGGCATGGTTGAGTGGACTAAGCAGTAACCGGTAAAGATCTTTGCTAAATCCTTACATTTTCTTATCAGGATTCTGACTAAGATTGATATTGTGTTGCAAGGTTTGAAAACGCATATTCTTGAAAAAATCTGAACAAGATCCTGATTGAAGCTTTCCAGGATTAGTCAGTTTTGCATTGTGACTGTTCTTGTTATTTTCTTGTCAAGATCCTTGAATGATGTGGCTATCAATCCTAACAGGATCCTGATGCAAAGATTTGACTAGGTCCTGAAGAGAGCCTGATAAAATCTTGACAGAATCCTTTCTCAAAAACTTGAGAGGATCCTTGATAGGTTCTTGAGTAAATCCTGATAGGATCCTGCATTCTTAGTTCAGAAAAATATCTGAGCAGGAACCTGAAGAAATCCTGTATAGGATCTTGTTTCACCTTGAAAAATCCTGGAAACAAGAATTACTAGGATTCGAAACAGGATCCTGAATAAAA
>OENM01001453.1:18141-34321 GCA_900239745.1 Rotaria magnacalcarata | reverse complement strand
TTGTTAATCTCATTAACTCTACATCTGATCAAATCACATTTTCCTATTCGGTTGTGCACGCTGACTGCGAAAGTCATATTTTCAGACATTTATAAAATAAATGCAGTTGAAATTTGACATCGTCCGAAGGAAAAGTGAACTCTTGCTTGCTGATGAAGCATTTTAATTATTCTATTTTGCCATTGCTTTTCGCAATCTCGCAGTGACCGAATCGAAATACAGCTAAAATATAAGTAATCACCTTTTCAAAATCAACTATACCATACATAAGCGAACGAGAAAAAGAATTCAATTCAATTATGTATTACCACCATATTATAACCATCGGTAGCGATTAAATCGCAGCTTGCATTTGTTAGTTCATCTCAAGGTTATTTCCAATAATGAGATTTTATTCTTTTTAAATAGCCTCTGCTTGGACAGTCACACAAACTGTGGTCAGTTTTCGGTTGAGTCGTTTGTTTTTCTTATAGACTAGTAGTGGTAGTTTATTATTGATGATGTCATGCGTTTGTTGAATTAATCTGTGCAATGTTCGAACAATTGTTTTCTCTGCTCGATCGATAAGGTTTTCTTTAGTTTCATCATTTCTTCGTTTTAAATGGGCAGCTGATGAAAGAAGATGATTAATCTATCTTAATTCTGCAAGCAAATCGTCTTTCGTCGTGACAGTATCATCAGTTGATTTGACTTCGTTTTCGTTTTGAACCACATCAATAATACTGCCAACCATCCGACTATGTATAACTGGCAGTTGCATTCAATCGATTCAGAGAAACGATCTGTTAAATTTGATTCGATTATTTGACGAATGCATACTAATTAGAACGCTGACTTTCACGCCAATGTCGTCCGTACCTCCTCGTCGATAATCTTCGAGAGCAGATTTACATGCTCGGTATCGTCCACCGACTATTTTCATTATATGTTTATCTCTAAGCAGATGGAGCAGGTTCACAATGAACAGTGCAATACTTTATGTTCTTTGAGAGGAAATAACTCTCTTCTTACACTAAAATTGACGTCTTTTCAATATGATTAAATCTTTATTTCAAATTCCGCTGTTATAACAGTTTTAATATCATCGTTCTCCTGTTTCTTGTTTACACTGATGAATAAGTCGTTCAAAATGTGTGCATCATGACTGAGAACAATAGCTTGTAAGATAGAATCATTAAATGATAGATCCCGAATAATTTCAATTGTTGCATCTCGTCTGTGAGAATCAAAACTTGTAACTGGATCATCAAAAACCAATGTCGGTCTCGTCGCTGTGTTGAATAAACCCTCAATAACATAATCAAGTTTCATCAGAAAAATGCTAGAGCTATGGCACTGCGATCACCTTCACTCAGAAACTCTGCATTAATTGGGTTTAATATTGGCAGAGGATGCTTGGCAGGGATATCATATGTGATAGTTCTAATTTGATGAATTTCGGACCGTGCAAATTTTCTGATGTCAGCAAAGCAGTTAGAAAACCAATATCACTGACTTGAGAGTTAACCGGACAGGATTTATACGAAGATTTTCAAGCTGAAAATCAACACACAACTTTTGCAGATAATCGTTGACATACTGTTGATGTTCTAGCAGAAACTCATTTACTGTGGTCCTTTCTGTATTGAGGCAGTCTCAATTAGAACACAACACATATAAAGAAAAATAATGAGCATTCATCGTTTTCTATTTTGAAAATGTAATTAATTCATAATGTCATGAAATAAGAGAATCCTGATAGAGCAGCACTAACTTTTGTAGATAAAGATCTACCATAATCCTATGCTTTCAAAAATATATCCATCTCAATAAGTTGCATTCTATTTCCTTTATTTTATATTCATTAAAGATGCTATTTACTTGTATGCGAATAGTTAATATGATGATATTTTTCAGCATATATTCAGGAAAAAATCCGTCCTAAAATGCAAAGAGAGCACTAAACTACTTTGAAAATATGAAACAATTTCAAATTTCAAAAATAAAGTAATCATCCTAAGACGCAATTATTCGCAATCGAAAGCGTTAAAATGACTAGATATATGAGTAATTTTAGGCTACTTAAAAAAATCAATTTCAAAGAGTTCAAGCAACGAAAATATCTTTTTCGGAAGTTTCTAGACTTTAATAAAAACGCACTTTTTATATCATGATTATTCAATGACAATTTCGTCAAATATAACACTAATGGCAAGCTCATGGCGTATAGGAAGTAAATAGAAGGTCTATAACGAGATGAAACGGATTAACCATATCCNCGCCAACTAGTATCGGTCCCTTAGCTCAGCTGGTTAGAGCGCCGTGCTAATAACGCGGAGGTCATGAGTTCGATCCTCATAGGGACCAGTTTTTTTTTACTTCTTTTAACAAAAACAATTACTCAAGGTAATAATATCCTTTCGGAAAGAAAAAAAAACAGAGCGAACAAAAGCAAACAGAACACGTTAATGTAATTTTAGCATGCTTTCTATTTATCCGAAGTCAAATCGAGTTTAATTTTTTTCCAAAGTCTGAAAGGTACGTGCAAAGAAACCAGATGAAAATCCGATTATTGAAGAGATTGACTCTATTTGGATATGATCTCAATATATTAACGCTGTTTTTTTTTATAAATTCTACCTTGATCTTCATTTTTAAATGAACTAATTCTTGTGAATTATTAGATAATTATGAATACAGACGCTAAATAGTGATTCAATTATAGTCGACATGGGTTAAAGTATAGTATCCTAATATCGTTACAAAAAGGCTGTACAAGCGACCGAGACTTTCTTAATATATATATGCTATGCATGCTTCCGCTGCTGATCATGGCAGTTATTTTCCTACTAACTACATGTTACGATATATGCCGCCGTATTTCGCTTGAAGAGCGACTCTAGGATTGTGCTCTTTCGATTTGTAAGTATCGACAAATATTTGTGAATATGTGACAAATGAAGCACTTCTGTTTCGATTATTGAAAAGATTATTTCGTAATCATCACTTTGTAATGCATTAGTTCTGATATACTTTTTATCTTGTATGAATGCGTCCGTCAATATTGTGTTACTTCGAGATGACATATTCAATGAATCTGGGAATAATTTAAGCGACGGTTAGTTTCAATTTGAGTACTGTATTATGTAAACTATACGACACATTAAATTTATGAAAAAGAAATAGAAAAATGTAATCAATCACATCTAAAAGGCAAACTTATCAAAAATCTTACATTATACATTCTATACATCTGTGACAAAAATAAAATAAAATGCTCAAACCTCAACAAATGAACATCGAAATTCCTCTTTCACAATGTTTTTCTTGCTTCTCGTTACAAATAAATTGAATAGATATTTCAGTGTTAAATATTTTTACATAAAAATTAAATGTATGGAGAATTCCACATCATGATTTGATATAATTTTTATTAGATGAACAGAGTTTTTGATCTCACAGCTATCGAAAGGCTTCTTTTCGATATATTTTTATCTCGTTCATGGATGACAAATCAAATAGAAAGATGCCAATTGATATATACCTATTAAGTGTTCAATACGATTTCCATGTTTTAGTAGACGATTAGAAGCTACAACTTTCATTGACGATAGTCAAAGTCTACTTAAGTTCAAATATGAATCAAAATTATTCGAAATGGTTCATGTTACAATTGAAGATTCTAACAGAATGCCAAACTCGTTTTCTGCTTCACATATTCGCTTGTAAATATCTTACAAAACTGCGAGTAGAGTTAAGCGTGTTGTATGTTTCTGACAAATCAAACAAGTATTTTAAGAATCAATTGACACTGCCTTATCGTTGAATTAAATCAATGTATTTCTTTTTCGGATCCATAGAATTTCGTTTGCAATAAAAAAATTCCTTCTGATCAATCAATTGATTCAGACGTAGGAAATATAATTTATTGAATATCGGCTAAACATGATAGTTTTATCGATTGATATCAAATGAACAAAAATTTCTATTTCAAACCAAATCGTTCTATACATGTGACAACTAAGACTTTTCAAAAATACCTGTTTTAATCGATAATTAAACTAATTCAAGCGCACTAAATATTACTCATTCATTCATTCTAACATCAGACAAAACAGGATGCACTCATCATACAGAGATCATCGAAAAAATTCCTTTTTAAAAAGACATCAAGAACGAGATTAAAATGTTTTCTTGACAAGTAAAATGAAAATTTCTGGACTGATTTATAATCAATTTATATGTAGACATAGCACTGCAAAAATAATTTTGCCTTGGTTTATCATTAGACGGCTTCAATATAATAACTACATAGATCGTCATCATCTGTCGAAATCTATTTTTCGCGATTGAAAATCTTAAACAATTATTAGCATCTCATGTGTAAACACGTTTTTCATGAAATAATTTACATGTTGAAAAAATGTTGCTGTCTTCACACCCCAATGAATGTAGACATGGTGAGAAAAAAAGACTATTTTTCTTCACGGCGCGCTGTTCGATTAATGCTGACACCAAAGTAAGCTCGTTTAATAATTGGTATGATCAGGGTACGTGAATGACTCTATAAAAATCAAAACGTTGCATACTAGAAGTGAGAAGGTATTGGTATATTGTTGTTATTAATAACAATAACAATAACTTTTTTCGATAGCTATTTGTTATAAAGGTTTACCCTACTTTGGTCGAAAGGTAAAAATGTCGAAAGTAGAAAAGTCGAAAGTAAAAATGTCGAAAGGTAAAANTTTTTTCCTCAAAACTCAGTTCATTGTTTATATGGGTTATACCATGCGAATTGACACTATAGAAGTCAAAAATTCGTTCTAAAGCATAAGCTCAAATAACGGATGTAATTAAAATATACAGCGAGCTGATACAAGATCTTTTTCAAAAAAAGAGTTATTCGTTATTTACCTGTTATTTATAACAAATAACAATAACAGTAAATTCACACCCCTATTGCATACAATAAAAATATATTCCGTTCTCTTTTTGAAAAGCAACCAGCATACATACTATGAATCATTGTTTACGCTTTTACCAAGATATTGACGAAAGAAAATTTGCTCAAATCATCAAGTCTGACTTTAATAACTACGGGGGAAAAGTATCATAATAAAAATCGAATTATTCTATAATTGCGAATTTTAAAACAATTATTATTATATACTATTTATTGCTATCATTTATCTAGTGTAAATGATACATCGATTGTTTCCATTTAATTTATTGAAACATAATAATTACAAGATCTACAAGTGAGAAAAAGAGAAACAACGATAAAACTTTAGTAGATTATTGAATGAAATTATATGCATATCATGTTGTTGATGTGATGGAACGGCTTGTTCGTTCCTTTCTTTTATTCCGAATGAATGCTTTTTCGAGTAACAATGCTGATACGAATAATAAAAACAGTGAAGAAGAAGAGAAGAGAGAAGCAAATGTAAACTAATGATTAAATGATAAGAGTGATTAATGAGTACATGCACTCTTGATGGAGTCGTGATGGATGAAATCCGTCACAGCTGATTGTCCGATTCCAACGATTCTTTGATAGACATTTTTGACAAAATTAAGAACTCCACATCCGATACCGAAATGATTCGGTGGACTTGGTTTTCTTATTTCAGTACAAGAAGGATCATTCGAGGAAGTTGCATCGAGTGAAGCTTAAAGAGTAAAACAAAGAAAAAATAGAAAGACAATTAAAAAGAAAAACACAATACGTAGTTTTGTAAATGGCTCATCGATTTCTTCGTGAAATGGTCCATTATAAGCATGTCTATAGTGCATTGTTACGAAACCGGGGTTGAATAAACAATAAGCTGTCATTGCTGATCGAGAATGATTTTGAAAACGGGAAATCTTAAAAAATATTAACTTTTGTGAATAGAATCGTCGTTTGCGTCTGAGTCGAATCGTTACAGTCGGGATAAAAACAAAAAATAATGCAACTTTATATCACTCTCTGAATATTAGCAAATCATATATAGGCTACAGCGATCGTTGCTAATGAGGTGTGAAGGGTAGTCTAAAATAACACGAAACACAAATGAATCAGCTTTGCGTTCTAACAAAGCAGTCTTTCTTTTTTAAATGAATAAGCATATCAAGTAAAAAACTCGTATATCTGATTTAGATTTAGATAAAAAAAAGAATTATTCACTCTAAACAGGACACATTTTCTATAAATGAATTATCATCTTAAATGTATCTGATGTGGAGTCGTATAGAGGAGTTAAAATATTGTATTTTGTAGATAATAGAAACAACCAATCAAGAGAATTTCTAGATTTTTGTCTTCCATGTTGTAAGTTCATCGTTTTCTTTGATTTTATGATAACTTCTCATGAAAGAGTGATATCGTTTTTTCTCTCATATATTTTAAATCAAACTCTTCTATATTTTTCATGTTCCTTTTGAAGATAAGTTCGCAAGAGAAGAAAAAATCTGCTAATAGATATCGAATGTATGCCTTGACGTTATTATTCAAACAATAGTCACAAACAATTGGTTTTTGAGTTTAATTTATTTATGACATAAGAGAATATTCAAAAATTAAAAATATCACATAGTTACATCACAAATACTTTATTCAATCCTAGGACGATTATATAAGAATGCAGAAGTAGGATCATCAGATTGTATAGATTTCACCGTCCGCCAGTGTTCTACTCGCAATTGAATAGAATAGAATGTGCACGATGTAAAAACTCGAGTACCATAGATGTTTTGCACTGAATCATAAATTAAGGCCTGTATGATAAATCAAAATATTCATTATCTTTCTAAACATACAGCGACAAAATTCAAATACATACTGTAATCATCAATGAAAAATTCTAACGAGAAAAGTATTTAATGAATTTCCAATTTTATCGATGCTTCTAGCAGTCTGCTTGCCCAATTCGAGGATTTCACCTGCTATATCATAATCATCCCAGGAATTCGAACGAGTGAATTCAGTCTTTACATTGGACTAGTCAACTGAATACTATTTACCAGACGAAGCTAAATATAAAATATGGAATACAATATTCAATTAGAAAAGAAAATCAGAATACATTTCGTGAATGACGATTCCTCTGTTCATCTGAATGGTGGTTCAACAATTCGCTCATAGTGAATTGCTATTGAACCATTGTTATATATCCGGTAGGCTGACATCGTTGCTTCAGAAGAATTATAACGATCAGTAGGGGTGTGAATTTATTGTTATTGTTATTTGTTATAAATAATAGGTAAATAAAAAATAACTATTTTTTTGAAAAAGATCTTGTATCAACTCGCTGTATATTTTAATTACATCCGTTATTTGAGCTTATGCTTTAGAACGAATTTTTGACTTCTATAGTGTCAATTCGCATGGTATAACCCATATAAACAATGAACTGAGTTTTGAGGAAAAAAAGTTATTTGTTATTTATAACAAATAACTATCGAAAAAAGTTATTGTTATTGTTATTAATAATAACAAGATAACAATAACTTTTCATCCTTAACGATCAGAATTGTATGATAAATATTGATGTGATTCATAAATCTTTTTTTTTTCGTTTAGCATTTATATATTCACATCACATTAATATTGTTACACTTGCAGTATTACACTCATGATAAAAAAATATTACTTTTCTTCATTACTATCCTTGAATATGAGTAAAATGCATGTAGTGGACTGTTATTATTATCAAGAATGACAGAAATCTTGTCTACAATCAACAAATACAGTAATTATCACTCCTGATTCTTTTTAATGAGCGAGCGAGCGAGCCAATGATTTCTTTTTTGAACGAATGGATGGGAAAAGGCAGAAAGGAAAAACGTCGAAAGGAAAAAATATCGAAAATAAAAATGTCGAAAACAAGAATATGAGGTGAAAATAAATCTGTAAAATTGAAGTTAAGGATGAGAAAGATTTCTGCTTCAATATACTCTCGTTTTCAATCTTTCGATTTGTCTACATTTGCATTATTTTTGTTTTCGATATTTTGATTTTCGACTTTTTTGCCTTTCGATATTTTTCATTTCTGCCTTTTTCCACCATACCTTTTGAACTAGATATGAAATGACGCGCCTCGAATTGCTACTTGTTCGTATCAATCAATTCGACCTTTAAATTATTTTTCTATGCTTCATTGATTTTATATTAACAAAAAATTTTCTCTTCCAAATATTATTTATTTCTACGATTATCTGTAGAAAAGCTAATTTATTCATTAAACTTAGATCCATGTATTTTGCTTTTTAGATTGAGAGATATTGTTTCCCGTATAGGGTCACTTTTGATTCGAGAATTTTCAGAAATATGAGATGTTCAGTTCTTTTTTTTTTACTATATTGGCAATTTCAAACGCATTGGTGACAAGTCGCAGTTGATCTTATTCAAACAAATGAAAAAAAATATTATGATTTGGTCAACGTTTTGTTATTGATAGTTGCTTTTTTTATTATAAAATTGTTTATCACCGTTGTTAGCGAACTAAAATAAATGAAACATGAATGTCTCTCTGATGAATTATTCGAGATGTTGATTGAGTGAGATCTATAATTAGAATATGATGTTCTCAGTTAAACAAAAAATCTCAGAAAAGTTTCTGTGCAAAAGCGATGCTTTTTTTTGCCATAAAACTTTGCATTCATGTTAGCTTTGAATAGCAGAGAATAAATTTATTTGCATCTTATTTACAATCAAAACTCAGTCACACATTATATACTTGTTGATTCACAATTGCAGAAAATTTTTCATGAAGAACAGAAAGATATGTGCCGATGTGAATGCGAATTAGAGTAAGGCTCCTATTGTATCTATACTATCACATGGTAGTTTTGATAAATTCCCCCAAAAAAAAGACAAAATCTTATTGGCGCTTTTTTATCATTTGCATCGCCTGTTCTGAAAAAATACCTCTGATGCAACTCCATCAGAATCTAAATTTAAATTTTCACTTAAAACATGCTGCTTAAGTTCTGTGTGTTATGTTGAATGGTTATATGGAAATATGTTTGGTATTTGTACCACGTAATCGAGATAAGTGATCGAAATTCAGATCGATTCCACATCTATTGATTATAGTATTTTCAATACAAGCAAAGGACTTTTCGAAAGAATACCAAACTATGTTCAGAGCAATCCTTAGTTTTTCAAAAAAGACATAGGGAATATATTTATGTTAGGGGATCAGATAGATTATCAACTTAAACGGATTTCATCTACACTCACACCTACGTTTGATTAATTCTTTGATATCACATGGCGTTAAAACTATATTGATACCTTAGGTGAGTTGCCATCGCCGCCGTTCTAATTAGAATATTTGTAACGGTGAGAATCCAATAATCAATGTTTGCTTGTGATATGCAGATGATTTTCCGCTTGATATTTATATATAAACAAGAGGAAAACATACATTTGTCACACTCGAAGTATTGCGATCATGATGAAAAAGATTAATTTTCTGTATGGCGGCTCTGGATTACTCGTAACGACAGGTGCACTAGTCTTTCTAATCATAACGATCACTAAAATCTTGTATCAAATCAAATTAATACGGTAATTATTACGCTAGTACTGTCTTTTCAATCAGATAGTGAGAGAGAGAGTCAGTGATTTCTTTTTTGCAGTTGATATGAAATGACATGCGCTTAAAATATTACCTATTGGTGTGGCTTAATTGAATTTTGAAATATGTATTAGAGTCCCGCAGGGCAGGGCAGAGTAAGGTTTTGAAAACAAAATATATAGAGTAAAAGTAGGGTATGGTTCACATTAATAAAAATTTTATAGAGCAGAAATTAATATACATTTCTGACATCTTTTTGGACAAAAACAGTGTACAGAGTGATGTCATAATCTAAATTCATTATTTGATTCTCGTTGAAAATCAATAAAATATGCTGAAACATAATGAAGAAAAACTTCATGTTGACTTTTCCTTGAACCACAAACTCTAAGGATATGATAGGGTGTAAGATGAAAAATCTCTGTGATAGGGCCGGGTAAGGGTACAAAGCCCATAGGGCTGGGCAAGGTTACAAAGTCTATAGGGCAGGGTAGGGCTAGGGTAAGAACGTCGTAGGGCAGGGCAGGACAAGGATACGAAGTTTTACGATAGGGCAGGCTTAGGGTACAGAAAAGTCTTAACCTGCAGGACTCTAATATGTATATATGCTTGATTGATTTTCTTATTAATAAAACATTTTTTCAATATATTACTTCTTTGCACACCTTTCTATAGAAAAGATAATTCATTCATTTAACAAAATTCATATAGTTAGTTTTAGGTTGAGAGAAACCATTTTTTCTAGTTTCACTTTTGATTGTAATATTTAGTGAAATATAAGTGGTATTATTCTCTTTTATTACGTAGCAATTTGAAACATATTCGTAAGAAATTGCCGTTGATCGTATTCAAACAGATGAAACACAATTATGATGTGACTCACATTTTATTTTTGACAGTTGTTATGGTTTTATAAAGCTATTTATCATGGTTCTGAGAAAACCAAAATAAGTCAGACATTAATATTTCGCTGATCGATTATTCATGATGAAAGAGAGAGCTACAATAAGAATATTAAATTCTCAGTTGAACAGCACTCTCAGTGCATGCTGTGTGCACCAGCTATGCTCATTTATTTTGCCGTGAAACTGTGCATTCATATTAATGGTGAATAACAGAGAAAAAATGAAGTTCTCTGTTGATTTAGAAGCACATTTAATGAAATGACAAGAATCCGAACTCTTAACACAAGATCTTTGCGTCGACCACTGTAGTTTCTCGCAATATCTTACGCGCTTTATGGGCGTGGGGGTATTGATTAAATGAATATCCACATCTGCACTCACATCCACCCATCCTCACCCACACCCTAAAGTTTATTCTCATTATTAACACCAAAGATTTTTTCCAATATTCGTTTTTCCTCTTTGATGAATTATTTTACATAACTAAAAACCTTTTGGAATAATTCAAGTTGTTGCCGCAATTGTCTTTATAAATAAAAATAAATTTTACTATAGATTGCTCAACAATTTAATTTGCATTGGGCAATAGAGTGCCTAACCCTAATTCGATCACGGTTTTTCTTCGTTCTTAAAGAAGTGCTTGCAACTTCTCTTCCCAACATCCTTTCGAAATAATTCTTTTTCCGGGATAGAGAAAATATTTCTCTATCATTCTATTGATTTTTTTTCAAAAATCATTAATTTTTAATGAGCAGTAACCGTTGGAAAGGGGCCTACTAAACGTTTTTGTCCGTTCTCCTTCGTTCTTAATTTGATCACAAACTTCATCTTGTTGTAATAAGAAAAACTCAATGAAGATTGCATCAAATCACAATAAAAAAATACATGAAAATATAGATTTTGAGCTGAAGAATCCAATGGTGTAATTTTTATCACGATTAAAGATACTTTTTATGTCGAAACAACTTTTGTTTCGAAACTTCCTATCGAAATGGCTGGAATGATCAAATTAAGAATGAAGGAGAACGGACAAAAACGTTTAGTAGGCCCCCTTTCCGACGGTTACTGCTCATTAAAAATTAATGATTTTTGAAAAAAAATCAATAGAATGATAGAGAAATATTTTCTCTATCCCGGAAAAAGAATTATTTCGAAAGGATGTTGGGAAGAGAAGTTACAAGCACTTCTTTAAGAACGAAGAAAAATCGTGATGGAATTAGGGTTAGGCACTCTACTTAAATAGAATTTCTCTGATTATTCTATGCTGTTTGCCTATGATGGATTATCATCATCAATAGTCTTTGCAGCANAGCACAGTGTTCACCGTCGCTGAAAATTTGCCACTACCGCTATGGATATTTCCAGTCCTCAATGACACTTTGTAGTTATCCTTTTTGTTTAAGAACTTTTATTTTTTTTAATGAGTATTATTATTTCTATGGATTCGTCATATTCTTCATCTCCAACAGAATTAGATAATGTATGAATACCACTACATTTATTTGTTGAAAAGATTTTTGACAGAGGGCTGGCACAGATTCAGAAAAAGTCCACTTTACCCAAAGTCCTATGAAAAGTCCCGCCATAGAACCGTACTGGTCGCGACACTTGTCCGCGGGACTTTGGGTAGGATAAGTGACATTTTCTTATAGGACAACAATAAGACGTTTTTGAAAATAGAGGAAATATAGGTCGAATCGCCCCCCAGATGATCCGTTTAAAAATCTAAAAAAAATAAAAATAAAGTAGGTACGTAAAAAACCAGAAACATTGTAGAGTAGAATAAGAAACTTAGCGTATACGTACATATCATAAACAATTGTGTGCAATGTTTCTAATGGAATTCTAAAACAAAATGTAAACTACACACTGTTTTGGATAAGCATAGTGTATAGCAAAATGTACACAGTAGAGATGCCCGCGGGGTGACTTTTTGAACCCTGCTTTGTTGACTTGATATGCGTAAAATATCTTTCAGCAGAATCCGAGTATTTGCTGAAAGGATTCGCTTTAGAGAGCTTTCCAAAGAAGACAAAATACTTATCAAGTAGAACGTGACGAAATCTATCCAGCTAGAATATGAATTCTACTCAAAGGCTTCCCGGGGAAAGCTCAGAACCCAAAAAAACATAAAAAAATCAGCCAATTTAGATAAAATCCATCGTGATTTCCCCAGATTTCCAACGCAGCCACGCTGGTTATCAAACAGATATAGACCTGCTCTATCGATTGGAAACTATCATGACTATGTTGGAAAATTCTTCTAGGTCAATCGCGACGGGATTTACCAAAATTGGCTCAATTTTGTATAGCTTTTTATTGTTTTTGTGATTTTAACTTTTTAGAGGAGGCTTTCGAGTAGAATGGATATTCAGGCTTGATACAGCTCGTCGAGTTTTACTCGGAAAGTAGTTTCTCTTTCTTTGAAAAGTCCTTTGAAGTAATCCATTCAGGAAATATTCGAATCTCGAATTCTGACCTAAGATATTCTACTTTTTATTTTGTCACTGTTTATAGTTATCTTCATTTTATCAAGTTCATACAATGGTCAATATATAGAGGAGTTCCTGATTACTAGTTGGTGTCGCTTTCCGGACTCTATTTTTTTATTTTTGACTCTTAGAAACTGAAAGCATTTGGTTCAAACGAAAGTTCAAGCAACTGATTTTTCACTTTGCAGGGTATAACTTTCACCCTGCTCTGCCTTGCAATTTTCCATGATCTATCCTGTCATGTGGACATCTCTGGTACACAGTGATCTCCATTACCGAAATGAAGCGAAAGAGCAAAAACCGAAAAAGTTCTAGTGTCAACTTAGATATATTGTAAATTTTTCCAGCAAAGTGTACAGCAGCGTTTATTTTAATAGTTGCAAATGCTTGTACATTTTGCTTCCGTTGTGTACACTGGCCATTAGAAACACTGATTGTGTGTACGAGATGAGATAGTAATGAATAGATTTCTAATGAATGCAAAATCACGAATTATAAGAAAAGATTGCTAAATATAATATAATAAACAAAGAGCAGGAAACAACATGTTTTAAATTAAATAAAAGAGGGTGAAATAACGAACAAGGAGAATTATGATGTAAACTGATTTTTATTGGAAGAAGAGATGGCGCTAAAATACACCATCTATTTCAATTAGAGTATCTCATTTCTTACTCAGAATGCACTCTCAGAGTATGCCGTACGCAAAGGTCAGGTGCATTTTTTTTGCCATGAAAATGTACATTCATGTTAATGTTAAATAGCAGAGAATAACGCATGAATCCGTACTCAGAACACAAAATCTTTGTTCAGTCAGATGAGAAGAACTTTTAGAATATCCAGCGAGTCAAATTCTGTTATTTTGCTGCGGTAAAATACGTCTAAAAACAGCTGTATAGTTTTTTTCTTATTGCTTTTTTTCTTTGAAGGTATTCATCATCAATGATGATATCAATGGAAATTGGGAAATGCAAACAAGATGTTTATTTATTTAAAATTTTCTCGAATATGATTACAAGGCACACAAAATTGAACTAAATTTTTTTGAAAAGTGGTATTTCGAGTTGTGTTACGGCCATACTCATGCGTCTGATGGTGTCGACTTTTTCTTCGAATTCTTTTTCGTGTTCATCTGTCTCGAAGCATATTGAAACAATACGATATAATTGAAAGATGAGAATCAGAAAGTTTTTAAATGTGAAGAAATAGGTTAAAAACGAGCGTACACGATAGACAATAATAGCAACAAGACGAACAGCAAAAAACGGACCATCTTGTAATGATAATGTAACAAGTATTGACCATATTTCGGAACGAAGAAATTTCGATGATCGTTTACGAATGAAGATTCGCATACTGTCTGCCAGTGATTTACGTGATTCGTATTTAGAACGTGATGCATTCCATAATGATGAATGTAATGAATTAAGAGAGCTTGCTGATTGACGATGAGTCATAGGTGGACGAGAAACATTTTCTATTCGATCAACTTCATCAAATGTAAGTTGTGGAGCTTGAACATAACAAAAATAAAAAGATATTCAATAATGTTATTTTGTTTACTTAGAGAATATGCTAAATATAATAAAAAATATTAAATTTACAATGTCTTATACTAAAGATTTGAACTTATGACTTTCCTCATCGAAAAGAAATCTAAGCTGCCATTAGACTCAACATTTGAAATCGTTACTTCGAACAAACAGCCATGTCAGCCTGTTTTATATCGGTCTATCGTTCGAAAAGTTTAAAGATACGTACTGGTGTTGGCACTTCGATTCACTTTCATTTCATGATCGCTAGTTATATCAGCATTGCCGAAGATTGTATCAGGTGGACTAATAATGCACACGGATGATGCACGCGATTTCGCACGTGGAGTTAAATTCGTGGTGGTTGTTGCCAGTGGTCGAACAGTTGATGAAGATATGATTGGTAGTATGGATTTATCTAAAAGTTTATGTTTTATTGGTGTCGATTTTGGTATTGGTTTTGAGTGGGGTGCCGACTGATGTACTTCTATGTCTGTATTATCGAACTCTGCGTAAAACGAACGACCACGAGTTGCTGTCAGATTAAGCGTAAATTGAAACATACATAAAGAGAAAACAATAAGAATAATATGAACCATTGGTGAACTTAGATAAATTTCTTGTTCACTGAATAATGTTAATAAATCGAGTATATCCGAGGCGAGTGACAAATAGACAAGTAATAACTGAGATAAAGCACTATGAGAAATATTTCCTTTTGGCAATAACCATCGGCCAAGAATAATAACGAACATAAAAGAAATTTCAACGAGCATCGCATCTTCAAGACCCCATTCTTTTATCTAAATACAATAGTAAATGCATATTTACAAAAATAAGAAATTTACATGGATATATATGCGATTAGATAGTTTCATGCTGTCTTATTCATGCGATATATCATGCTGCCATCAATGGAATAGTAGTAGTAATAGTAGTGGTCGTCGTTTTTTTCACATATGGTAATCGATACTTTGTTGAACGTTTATCGAAATCAATTTGTTCATCTTGATCAATATGCTCAATACAAATTGACCATAGGCGATAGAATTGTAAAAATAAAATGATAAGATTTTTGCAAGTGAAAAATATTGTCGTATACGAATTTACTTTAAAATGAATAACAGCAATTAAACGAATGACAACAAATGGTAAATCTTGCATTAATATTGTAATAAATATAGATGGTAGTTCACTGCTAGCTAATTTTTGATAGGTAGTTTTAATGCGTTGTGGATTTGAACGTCGAGATTGCTGTTGAATATTTTGACATTGGTGGTCTGGTTCTACGCGAAATGTTCGACCGCGTGATGCAACAAGACTTAGACTAAATTGAAATGTTGACCAAGAAAAAACCGACAATGTTGAATAGATCATTTTACTATTTTTTATAACTTCATATTCTTGAAATATTGATAATAAATCGATCATATCCGATGCTAACGATAGATAAACGAGTAAAAGTTGAGAAAGAGCAGAACGACTAATTTTTCCTTTTGGTAATAACCAACGACCAACAATAATAATCATTAAAAATGTTACTTCAATAGCCACAACCCAATCTTCAATAGTGAGCATCATTAGTCTCTAAAACATGCCAAGAACCGAATATTTTTGTTTTTTTTCATGCACATGCAACAGATTGTTCAACGTGCTTCAGACATTGGGACTTTTCAACGCTGCTCAAAGAGTCTGCGCCCCCCCCC
>OENM01001453.1:0-18017 GCA_900239745.1 Rotaria magnacalcarata | reverse complement strand
TCTCAGAATTATCCGCAACATATATAAATCGACTCAGTTTTTAACGCTGATTCCGAATCTGATGCTCGTTTTGAACTAAATCGTAGCTTTCTAACGAAACATCGCCTGAAAACGGTCTCAAAATGCACAAAAACTGCATCCAGAAACTAAAGTGCCTAGTTTCTCATGATAATTTTGGCGTTCAGACATTCTAGAATGACTCATATGTCCCATGTACTTTTTGCAGTACACATAACTCTCGGATGAAATCCGAAGTTTCCAAATTTATTTATAGATCAAATAGCTTTTATTTTATTTTGACAGACTAAAAATGTCTAGGTCATATGATATCCTCTAGAAAAAGCCCTTGAAATCGAAAGGTTTCTTCTTTTTTCATTGAGGTATTCTTAGTTGTGTTGGTAAGTGATTAATCATCTGCTCGTCACAAAAAATAACCTTTACATCAACAGCCAATAATCACTGTCATTTCTTAAGTTTCATAAGAGAATAGTCAATTAACTGCTAAGATATCCGAGACGATAAATAGATTAATTAACAAGTAAACATAAAATCATCTTTTCTTCTCCAGATGTCTGATTATTTTAACGACAAAAGCAATCGTTCATAAATAGCAATATTTCTCGTTCAGTTTTTTTCGTCGTAAAAAAAGAAGGCGATGTACTGTAATACCCAGATGACGGAAGAAACAATAGCTAGTAGATAGTAGGATGAAAATAGCATTTCACACGCGTTTAAGTACGTGAGACCTTGACAATAGTAGCAGAAAATAAAGAAGATCAAGATATGTATGTCAAACGTTAGGTAAAGAAGACTGTAAAATGATAATAATAAATTTATCTATTCGAAATCACCTTCATTCGTCGAACTTATTAGAACTATCATCTTATCGTATGATCTGTTAAACAAAAGTGAAAAAATAAGTGCTCAAATTATTTTTCTCAATTTTTAACACAGAGATCTTCATTATTATCCAGCATGGATTACTCGACCAACAATAAGAAGAAACGAACAATGTATAACTATAGTACTTGTATAATCAGATGATTATATTTGGCCAATATTTTCTGTTATAGTGATACTTTATTAAATAGTATATATATATATATATATATATATGTATGTATGAATATCATGATGCATCATGCAATGATTATTTTGATCACCTCACCTTTTTCAGCACTAAATCCTATAGAATATTGGTTTTATTTTAGTTTAAAATAAAAATTAATGTTTTTGTTCCATGGATAAAGAACTTTAAATGAAACAAAGCAAACCTTTTTGTTGATGAGACTGGTTCCCGGTACAAGATCTCTTCCAATAATTTTTTGTAATTCCTCAACTTCGGTCTGATTGATTAAGTCAACGCCAAGTTTAACATTAATTCGATGAATTTCAAGAAACCATATTGGCGGTATCATTGTACATATATAGAGAAAAAAGCACGGAGAAAACCTAGAATTATTCAATTATTTATCTATCGATGTTTTCAAATTGACTATTTACCATTTAGGTTCTTTTCCTAAAAAACAAAACAAAATATTTCACTTGAACAATTTTTTATTTTATTTCAATCGACAAACCTTTTCGTGTAACAACAGTTATAACGAGTTCAATAAGAAGAAAATTCACTCCGCACATATTCAATAAATACCAATAATCACCTTTTGCAATAACAATACGCATGATTGCAATTGTCGCATGAAGCGCAAATATAATTCGTATTATAATTGCTTTTAATATATCAAACGAATGGCATATCCAACGACCACAGTTGTGTAAAGTTTCTTCAGTTTTCGACATCTCCTGATATGATTAAAATCCTGACAAGAAATAACCTATGGATTCATATATCTTCTTGTTATTAATGTTGAGACCAACAGAACTATAAAATGAAGGAAATAACAGAGATAATTGTCGCTGCAAGGTTCACAATATCTCTAGTCGCATAGATATGGAAATACAAATAAACAGGAGTTATACGAGATTACCAATAGGCCTATAGGATCCAAGTGATCTCTTTTGTCTATCAATAAAATAAACGAAAGAGAGAGAGAGAGCGCGACTAATTACTCGGAATGTCAAACAATATATCAGATGAGACATAAGAAAAGACTTAGCCGAAGTCTATAGTTTATGAAGCACATGAAGGATCAGTTATTATTTTATCGTCAGCGAGTGTAGTGGGTACCATGGCTTGTCAAGATAGAAAATAGCAACGTTTATGCTAGATTAACTCAAACAAAACTAGTTCATTGATAAAATTGTTTACACAGATGACGACGATGGACTGCCTTACAAAAATCTAATAGTAGACGCTTATATCTCTTGTAAAAATCAGTTGCATTGTTGGTTTCGACGTTCTGGAGAATGATGAAATATGGACAATGCTTCATTTCTTTTTCCTATCATTACTATTTACAATTATCAGTACAGTCCCAATTGTACTTACGAGACACGGAAAATATTAGCGGAATGCCCATATGTGGCAATCGNTATCGTCAGCGAGTGTAGTGGGTACCATGGCTTGTCAAGATAGAAAATAGCAACGTTTATGCTAGATTAACTCAAAACAAAACTAGTTCATTGATAAAATTGTTTACACAGATGACGACGATGGACTGACATACAAAAATCTAATAGTAGACGCTTATATCTCTTGTAAAAATCAGTTGCATTGTTGGTTTCGACGTTCTGGAGAATGATGAAATATGGACAATGCTTCATTTCTTTTTCCTATCATTACTATTTACAATTATCAGTACAGTCCCAATTGACAGACACGTGCCTCATCAACGATCAATTAAGATAACATATAAACAATGTCCTTTTTTGTTTTGTTTTTTTATATGTATGAAATGACACAGAACAAAGGGAAATTAGAAGAAGAAGAAGAAAAAAAAAGAGAACGTGAGAGATTGTAAAAAAGAAAAACGAATCAATTGTTCCTTTTCAATGAGGACATTGATAACCATAGAGAAGTGATGCTTGTGAATTTTGTTGTTGAACCATTCGTTTACTTGCTTGAACATAGGGTGTTGGCGGTGTTCGATAATAGGATGGACGAGGTACACGTATCGACATTGTTGGTGTACGTGGATGGTGTGCACGATGATAATCACTTGAACGTCGACGCTGTTGTCTTACACTACCAATACTGTATCGAGCTTCCGATAAAGAACATATTGTTATATTTTCGCTGTTTGATGTTAATGTTGTTCTTAGTAGTTTATTACAATCATAATTCTCTCTAAATATAAAAAGCAAACATTGTTTTTCTTTTTCTTTTTGTTTAATATAATAAGAAATGACAAAATCAAATAGAATAAATGTATAAACATTTCACTATTCAAAAGCTTATATACTAAATATATTTTTTAATTGAATAGAGAAATGTCACGAAGACATGCATAGCACTCGCACTCATTTACAGTTATGCTCATCATGCAAAAATATGATCTAGTCATTCGAGTCTTTTTTTTTATTATTTTTTTCTTCTGGTTTAGCTGGTTTATGTGATAAAAATTATTACCATTGTTTAGGAAAAAACAACATGCATGAAAAACAATCATATCAAAGAACTGTTTTTTTTTGCCTTATGATACTAGGTAATAGACATAGTTGTTGTTCGTTTGTCACTGAAAAAAAATTATCATTGTTATCAATATAAGATTCTATCTATTAATTATGATGAATGGAATCATCGTAGGAATAAGTAGGAAACATACCTGCATCGAAGGCAAAAATTCGTAACAAAAAGCCAATAGATAAGTGGATTAGCTAAGGAATTCATATAGCATAAAGATGATGTAACACGAATGAGGAGATAATTTTGGATTAAATTGAGCGAATTCATGATCATTAGAAGAAAGTAGGGTGACCAACAAGCAGTAAAAGCTAGTAATATAACACAAGAAAAAAAAACATTTCTTTTGGCATTCAGTGTCATCTTATTAACTTGGCTTGCTTCATTGATTGGTTATTTTCATAATTTAATAGCCTAAATCACTATCGAAATGTAGCATAGGATTTACAGACGCTCAAAATGTCTTTAATTTGTATGGCAAAAAATAGAAGATTACTCTGACTGTTCCACTCTATTTATAGACTTACCAATGACAATGACTAATGTCATTTTAACAGTTTTTATTTTTGCTCTTGGTATCACACCCAACGATCGTACATTACGAATACTTGTTTCAATTTGATGATCACCTAAGTTATTATTTTTATTTTTGTTAAGTAAAAAATAAAACTTTACCATTGACATTCAATGTTTTTGGTGTAATCAGTCGACGAATTTTCGATTTTTCATGTTGTTCATGCAGTGATTCATCTCTTGTTTTAAGTGAACCTTTTTGCCATATTATTACAATAATAATAATGTACGAAACAGTCATAACAATCAATGGAACAAGATACAGAGAAAGAAAAAGAAAATATACATATGCCTAAAAATGAATTCCATTCATTATTGTGAACAAAACAAAAACAACTCACATTCCAATTTTGAACATCTTGCCGATTGCCACATATGGGCATTCCGCTAATATTTTCCGTGTCTCGTAAGTACAATTGAGCAGAAGCAAATGTCATTGAAATAACCCACGATGCTTTTTTTTAATAAGGGAATATATTTATTAATTATTCAACGTATAGTTTCTTTTTTTAACTTACCGATAATCAACGAATATCGAAATGCTAAAAAGAGAAGTTCAACAAAATTCAATGATCATTATAAATACATACCTGACGATGCTGTTCGTATATCCATAGGTCGAATAATTGCGTAGAGACGATCGATTGACACGCAAACAAGTACATAACTAAATAGAAATAGAATTCGTAGCTATTTATGTAATTCATAATTCTAAATTCGTACCTTGAATTATATGAAATTGTACCCTATTAATAATAGGAAGAAAAACAAATTAACGCAAGTTCTTAGAGATAAAAGAATTGATTTTCTCGCTCTAACGATATGTAAATCTATTTGTTTCTCTTTTTTTCTTCTTCTAGCTATTGCCATTTTTAGTCTTAAATTCGTCTAATTGCCTAAATATCATTGTGGACTACGTTAATATGAAAAAAATTTATCGACATTTTTCCGGATAAAATTAAGAGATTTTTATATTATCAAACCACTTGATAAGAAAAAAAAATCTTCTTAATCGAATAAATTATATTAACTTATTGTCCTTATAAATGTGAAGGATAAATACGAACTTGTATAAAACTAATCAATCGACATCCAATAGTTCCAAGCATAAATGGTATACAACTTTTTTCAATAATATCACGGGTGACAATAATAATGCCAACAAATAAATCTAAACAAAGAGAAATCATTGTTTCTTTTTTGTTTCATTAAAGACGAAAAATCCTCATTGACTGTTTGTTTTCTCTTCAATAACTCTTACTGCTGACATCGATCGAGTTTTTCTCCCTATGAACGAAGTGCATTCGCTCTGGTCGTCACGTATGTTAACGACTCACTCATCTGAATAATCGTTAAAATACAATTAGCTCTGATGCATTATAAGTAGTATCTCTAAGAAAGGAAAATAGTTTGTTTGTTGCACCCGCTTGTCATCGTAACATTTTCCGTAATTTTATACTCGATAGATTTATGCGTCGTATAGCAGCATTCTACTGGAATCTCATGATTGAATAAGTCAAGTGCGAGTAGTCGAAAAAATCTCATTCGGATACGTACGTACAGACGAACTACTTCCGGAACTGATACTACTGTTTGTAATAATAATAATAATAATGAGAGCAGTTAAACTTACCCGCATAAGCAAGATTTAATAGGAAAAAACTCATTCGACTACGACGTTTTTTCGAACAACTTAATTGAAGAATAACAGATATATTAGCCGAAACAATTAATACAAATATAATACAAAGAAAAACGATAAGCTAAAATATAGAAAATATGTTGTCTACGCACAATAAATCATAAGTAGAATGTACAAACATGAAAATTTTTGCAAAGATCATCCAAGGATGATGATTTATTGATTGATGTTGATGTTGATTCATTTTGAAACATGGTTGTTAATGTTTCAGTGAAATTCATGTAACTAGTCATAGGCAGGATGATTCGAATAAGAACATTACTGTTCAAGGATTTGTGATTTTGTTTTATGTTTGCTTGGCACTTGTCAATCGACAACTCAAATAATAGAAAATGTTCTATCTAGAACCAAAACAAACCAACAAAATCAATAAAAAAGAAAGAGGAAAAAAACTTTAAAATATTTTGTATAGCGTGCATAGCTATTTACTTATTTACAAGATCATGTCAATGAAGATGAGTGATGATGATTTCCTGTGTATAGTATGTCATCATGCTCGGTATCATTGAAATTCGTTTGTATGTATATATATATATATTCGCCTAATCGCAGGTGACATGGGGAGGGGAGTCTATTTTACTTAGTAGTAAGACATAAATATCAGAGATAAATATCTTTTCAACATGATAACACTAGCTACTAAGATAGTATTACTATGTTTATTGCTGATTGTCTATAATTGTCCTACCGACTGTTCTATGTTAAAAGATGGAGATAATGTTTTTGCTTGTGTCTTTGCACATAGATGAATAAACATGTTTCTTTTTTGTTTTTTGTTGTCTTATATCTAGACGATGATATCTTTGAATAGACGAAAACAGAATAGTCTAACGCACCGAGATGTATAAATATATATATATATATATATATATATATAACTATCAGTAACAACCCAGACACATACTTTCTCTCTTTCTCTCGCTTTGAAAGATGATGTCAAACGAGACATGATCATCTCCCTAGATATTACTGTATTATTGTCAGATTAATCAGAGTGGCACTAGCAAACGCTCACTTCTTTTCTCAGTTTTTTTCCTTCTTCGTCTAATCGCTTTCTTCCGTTCTCTCTCGACGTCTGAAATATCTATCTTTCGAATGTTATCATCGGCTTGTGTCAACAAACGCATAAAATACTACGACAACAACATCCATTTTCCTATATGCCTATTTAATTTTACTATGCTCGTTCTATATTCGATTGTAAAGAAGTAACGATATAAGTTTTGTGTTTATAGTTTTCTTCTTGTACTATTTGCCTTTCGTTCTAAGTGCAACAAAGACAAACAACGGAAACTTATGCATATTTCCTGACATAAAAGGACAAGAGTATCAACACTCGAATTTTTCTCTTATTTTTCGCTATAAATGTCAAAAACTTAGACTGCAGAACGGTTCGTCTATAACGAGATTTGATGTCGTACCACAGAATAGATAAAAATCATTTGTATTAATCAACAAAAAAAGAAAGATTTTCTTTTTGGAAAACGGATGCTAATGAAATTTCCTTCTTTAGTGATATTTTTACTCGCATACTTTATTTATCTTTTAGCATATTATCTATAACAACGAAGCATGAGATCAACAGTATTTTATGAGCGATGCTTCTGAAACAAGAAATTACATTCACACCATGGAGAAAAAAGAAAAATCATGCTTAACGATCATAGCGATAGCCGATCCAAGAAAAAACGTACAGACTTATTTTTAAGGCCAGCAATATTTTGTATAAAATCATATGTAAAATAGATTCTACGCTTTAGAATAAAGTAAATATTTGTCGTACTTATGTTAACAACAAAAGAAAAATGTGCCTACTTTTAGTAATCAGTTTTTACGTCGAATAGTCGAGTGATCTTACTGAATATATACGGAGTAGATTATAATGAGGAGTATTTACGTGTTAATAGATCAACAAATAATCATACTAAAGGGAAACCCACAAGATATATAATAGAAAATTTATATAAATCTATAACAGATATATTCTATATATATATATATATATATATATATACAATTGCAAAACATCAAAGAAAATCAAATTCGCTATTTTTTAGATATTTCATTAATAGAAAAAGAAGAAACTGTCTGTATGTTATCTTGAACAGATAAAGTCCTATTGACATTACAATGTGTTAATTACTTGAATATCGCTTGATATATATGTCAGTATTAATACTAGAAAACACGATTGAAAAAGAAATTTTACTCATGAAAGAACTTCTTTAGATGACTCATTTCGATTTGCATTAGTTTCTTTTTGTCTATAGATAGGATAGAATATTCTAATAAAAATATTGAATAAAATTTCGTTTGTATTGAAATTTTCAATGAAAATATTCGCAAGTGTCGAAGAGATTTTCATACAAAATTGCTGAAATCATTGCCGAACAAGATTCTAGTTGTGGTCATTACATCCGCAAAATTCAAGATCAAATAGCGAAGACACAGGAACCCAATATAAGTCGTTGAGATTGTTTTTTATAAGAACATTAGATAGTATTTATAGGCAAAAGAAAACCAATTGAAACGCAGACGGAGACATCCGTGAAAAGGCTCCCTTGTGCGCACACACAATAGATTGTAGAAAATAAATATGGTTGCTTTTTTTCTACAATACCTTTGATTGTCTAACACTGAATTCTTGTTCAAGATAAGTGCACTATAGCATAAATTCTGATTGATAGTGTTTTTCTATATAAAATATTGAAAAGAAACAAATGAACTACGTTAATAAAAACAGTCAAAACAAAATTTAATTGGTCTCTGCTGTACGTTAACCGTGCACCTATCATAAGCGTTGTTGATGAAAAACAGTAGTGCCTTGCCAGAAAGAAATATCAAATGCCATAAGATATAAAGCAAACAGACATGAATATAATTAATGGTTAGATTAGATTCAGAAGCTATTAAAAGAAACTAAAAATCATTAGTCAAAAATAATGCAAGTAAGAAAAAAAGAAAATTTTGCTTACCTTTATATGATCGTCAAAACTAAAAATAAATATTCAATGGAAGTGTAAGAAAATTATCTCATTTAGAGATTCATATATTCTTTGAAGATTCATTTATGAATATGTATGAAATTACCAGAGACGTGCACAGGGCATAATTTTCTCTCCTGTCCTTGCCTGTCCTGTTGGCTACCTTGGTCCTGGCGGGCGGCAGGACAATACGTTAAAGCCTTGTCCTGGTTAATGTTACTGATTTATTACGATTTTTCTACTGACTGAAAACTAATTATGAGTCTGAAATTCGGAGTCCGAACCCTAGGTGCTGCCAATCAAAGTAAATATTAGTATTTGTAATCTTAGGCTTAATTTGTTCGACATCATTTTCAAATACAATAAATACACTTTAAATTATCACTAATTTATAAATACAATAAAATAGAAAAATATCTTAATTTGCACGACANAAAATTTGAACAAGATTGATTGTAACATGAATATGACAATTTAAACTTGATCTATTTAAAGAAACACTAACAAATAGGCAGTGCTTTACGACAAAACAAAACAAAAATGAAAAATATACATAAAAAGTTCTTATACAGTTATTTTGTTCTTTTGCATTGATCGAATCAATAAAACATTATCAAGCTGTTCTGGTTTAAGGTTTGTTCGTCGTTCATTTGTAATAAGCCGGGTATCCGAAAACTGTCTTTCGACCAGAGACGTGCACAGGGCATAATTTTCTCTCCTGTCCTTGCCTGTCCTGTTGGCTACCTTGGTCCTGGCGGGCGGCAGGACAGGACAGCAGGACCGCCCTGCCCTGTGCACGTCTCTGGAAATTACACATTCTACTTGATGTAATAAGGATAATTTCTATTTGAGTTAAATAATATGACTTTTTATTTGGTGAATCTGTCAGTCAAGTGTGCGTACAAGAGAAAAAAATGTGAACCGAAACTAAAAAATTGCACTGATATCTTCTATGACGTTCGAAGAATTATTTTATCTATACCATCAATTAAATTAGAATTGAGGAAAGTTGATGAATACACAAGTGTCGGAGATTTTATTTTAGATATAATGTGAATAATTTATTTCGGATATGTTCTTAATAGCCTAAAACGGAACCAGACCAGATTTAATAAGATTTGAACCAAAATTATTAAATAAAAAATTATTATGTTGCACTCACAAGAGATGATTGTTTGTTGTGACCACAGAGCGAAACTGCTAGATCGAATCGCAAGAATTTCCACAGAAGATGATTTATAAAATATATTTACTGAAACCGAGTTATGAAGGTAGGACAGCGCATTGTATGAACCGTGAAAATTCTGTCATTTCCTGCATCTGTTCTCACGATATATTATAGAAGCCAACGGCAAAATAGATTTATTGACTTTAAAAGTAAATATTTCGATTGTTTCACAATCAGTATTTGACCAAAATTCAAAAGACACATCTTGATACATTCGAAAGTCGGCGTCTTACCATGGGTAAAAATATTTTCTGTTCAAGATTTTCCTATTCCAATAAGACCGCATTAACAATACGGATGACGGAATGTGCGGAAAAAAAACTAGGAGGCGATAGATTACTGAAATAGTCGAAGATTCTCATAAAATCTGAGAAATCTTCGAAAAAAAAGAAGCTAGCTCCGTACAAATTTTGAAAATTTAAAGTGCTAAAACTGAAAGTTATACGTTGTCTGAATCAATTTATTTATTAAAGCAAATCATGTTAATGCGAGTGTGAAAATATAAAGGAAAAATTAAAGTTTAGTATGGATATGGTTCATGGCACTATTGGTGCTAAACAGATACTTGAAATTGTGTTTGGCAATTAGGACAGACGATTGTGTTCATTGAAGCAGTTGGATTGTTGGGATATTGATTCACAGAAACGTCATTTAGAGGATGTCCATAGGTGGGATTTATAATTGTAGGAGGATACTGGTTTGATGCAGTAATAACCATGGCGGGTGCAGGTGGACCATGTTGTATATGGATACGTCTTTGTACTCGATGACTCGTCACAGCATACAGGACGATGAAGATCACACACGAAACAAACATTAAAAAACCAGCAGCCAATTGACCTTTGACTAACGGAACTTTGATTCTATACAAATTTGAAGTATCTGTTAGGTAATTATAATAATAATTGCTCGTATAATAGTCAGTGTACGAAGAGCAATCAGATGAGAAAAAGCATTGAGTTGGGTTATTTAGGAAATAAAAATCCAAGCCGACTACACACAAGGCTATAGGAATCGCAAAACACTGAAAAACTAGAGTTGCTATTCCGCAACAACGAGTTCGACAACAGCATCCTAGAAGAAATCATCAACAAAAACTAAGAAATTAATTTTTCCGTAATAAATATAAACGCATACCTGCTCCTGAAAGCGATATCCATGCGCACATAAAAAATGGGAATGCCCAATATCCGACAAAAGCATTCATCATTGGAAAATCAACAAAATCACCTGCAATTTCACAACCAGCAACGCTCAAGGTGAGAATCATTTGAAAGATAGACAAAAGAATAGCAATTCCTGATGGAAACTTGCGCCGCCAAAGTTCTCGTTGTTCATATTCTGGAACACCAATCATCTTGTCGTCGTTGAATAAAAATCCTAAAACAAAATAATACACTTGATTATTCGGCTCTTAAAAATGTTCTGTAAGATGAAGAGTGCACGCCATAATGAAATGGGCTGTGCTCATATCCATAATCCACTCTCCCCCGACGACTCCCCGCAAAATAACGAAATCCCCAGGGACTCACAGGGAATTCTTCGAGAGAGAGTTGACTAGGGATGCCACTAGTTAAAATGCATCGGAAAAATTACTTTGTATTGCATTAGACAGCTTTCAAGAAATGTAAATTTCCATCGTAAACAATTAAATTTCAGAAAATTTACTCAACACAGAAAACTGAATAACGGGAAAGTTTAGAAATTGCCATAGCAATTATTAAAAAATTTCATTTATTCAAAACGTATGGTCTGCTTTCTTTTATTTGAACATTTGCATAGTAGTTCATAGAATATGCAATTCTCTTTCCGTAATGAGTGAAATTTCCTGGTAATTTGGTTGGAATCTTGATATTTTATATCTATAGAGAAATTTTACAGTGAGCACGGCCTTTTACTTTATCTTGAGTACGGAATTTCTGGTATTGGGAAGTTGCTGCAAATTTAAACAAATCTAGCCGTTGTTTAATGTGTCTCACATAGTATAAACTAGTATAACAAATGCGACACATTTTATTTTCGTATGAACATGATGCCTATATTCTTTGGTTCTAGAGGGTTTCTGTACAAAGGAATAAGATTTTCTATAACTATCATAAACCCAGGTGAATTAATCCAACAACGGATCTTATCGAAACCTATGGGATTCGACTCCCCGACAGAATCCGATAGGATTCCTGGACACGGACCTATTGTTGGTTCCGACGCAAAAAATCATTTTCTTTTTCACGACCATATAAGCATTTTGAGTCATCAGAGCGCAAGGGTGATTCGTGAGAGTTGGATTCCGTTAAAATTCAACATCGGATCCAATACCAAAGATCCGACTGTATGTCAGTGTCCAGGAATCCCATAAGATTTCGTCGGTTTTATTAAAACACATATGGTATTCGGTATATTCACTGTCTACTGTCGGAATGATTCGGATGACTATCATCTACCCTAAATCGTATCCCTAAATCAATCCCTAAAAAAGTCCCTAAATTCAAAAATTCGTTTTAACGTTGATTCTGGGCGAGACTAATGTAAAAACGAATTTTTGAATTTAGGGAATTTTTTAGGGATTGATTAAGGGATACGATTTAGGGTAAATGATAACAAACCAATGATTCTCCTGGGAATAATCAATACTGTGGCTGGTCAATTTTTAATTGAGTCTTGTTTCATAGAAAATTCATTTAAACTTACCTTTTCCTTGAAATACAAGTATCTAAGAGCAAAATAAAACGAGAAATGAAATTATTTTTCAGAGAAAACACCAATCAGAAAATGAGATTTTTTTTTCTCATTAACATCCTTTGAGTGACACTATCAAACATCCGTAGGTTCCTTTTCAATAATAATATGTATTTGAAAAGATTGCTTGCAATTCATTAGTTATAGTTTATAATTAAACATTCACTTGTTCTGTTTAAATTACTTACTATAGACACCTATTTCTGTTCACTTTTTCCCGCGAAACCTCACATCACGCAACATTAGTCTAACTGATATAGTGAGTAGATGCTATGAGTTTGTTGGGAATTTCCAGGAAGCAGCAGAATTCTGAGAAATTGACGATTAGATATTTTTAGAAAATTAAAGAAAACTTATTAAATAAAACTGCAACTGTCTGGTTCTTGCTTTTATGACAGATTGAGAGATACAGTATTTTATAATTTCTCAGAAAGAATGACTTCCATCCTTTGATAAAATTGAAATTGCACATTTTTGTTGAACAGTACAAGATAATAAAGCTAGAAAGATTATCAAAGTACCATGAGAAAAATATACGTTCTGTTCTAGATTAACGTCTTCGCGACGATATTCGAATCTTCTTTCTATCTCACATGGATACTGGTAAGATACAACGAATCGATATCTTCACAGCATCGCTAGATAGTAATAAATCAGAGCTTCTCTCTTTAGCTTGATCTAGACAGAGTTCTATAGTAGTGAATTTATAATATATCAAATCAAAATGACACCGTAAATCTTGTTACTTCTGTATCGTGGAAAAAAAATAATTAAATTTTGAGATACTGACAAAGCNAAAAAAACATACCTATATGCAAACATATGAATTCAGAATTCCGAATTCAACTGAATTCATCGAAGACCCCGTAGACCCCCCGTCCAAAAAAACATACTTATATACATGTATATGAATTAATAATTCTGAAAACTGAAATCAATTGAATACTTCTTGTTTTGGGATTATATATTGTTCGGCTTGCCCTTGCAGCTTTGGTTGGAGCATGCGAAGCGTGGAAGTTTAAGAAATTATAGTGAAGCTTTGGTGAAGAAAGTTTGTTCAGCGGTGTCTGGTTCGAATTCTTTACTGTTTTTCTGGGATCCCCTAAACCCCCAGTCTTTCGGAAGTACAGGTATTTTTTTCTTTTTTGAATTCAGTTTGAAATGGAATACCCCATAGACTCCGAATCTTAGGAACGAACGTCAGTAGGCACTTTAAATTCGACTCATTTCTACAAATAGATCTCTTTCATAATCTCCCAAATGCATAATCAATAGTAAAGAAAAAAAATATTGCAGGCGATTTTTACTTAACTTTTCACTTACATTTCACAATTTGAAAACTCAAAGTTGATCGAGATATTGTTTATTTTAGTTCATAACAAATCATGTATTCAGTGCCCATCATGCAAAACTTATGTTCCTATTCCACTAGGTCTTCGCTCAAGTCAAACTCCAGTGCTCGTTGACAGTCGTTCGGTGGACGCACCACTTGCAGCTACGACTTCTATCCAAGGTTACCCACTGAATGTAGCCCGTGTTTCACAAATAGCTCCAATCCCAATGAGAGCATGGGTATGTAAAATTACTTTAGAAATTCTCATTTTCTGAACTAAAAATGTATAAGACTAGAACTAATGAGCATTCTTGGTATAGAGACTATATAATGTCTTTCATGCTATCACTTTTCAAGTTTACTTTTCTGTGCATCGTAAATCGATTTATTATTATCAAAGATACATCCTGCAACACGAAAACATTTTTATTGTTTGGTCAGATTATTTTATAAATTATATGGCACCATTGAATTCTGGAATAATGTCTCTAAACTAGGACCAAGACGCACGTATAGATTTAGACAGAAGAAAAATTTCCTAGAATCAGCTTCACAAGCAAAACGTCTTAGTCCCAAACATCTTTGCCCACGACTGATACAAAAACATAATTACCTTTCGAAGCTTTGTCTTTGGAAAAAGTACATGTTGAATTGAATCTACCTTAATATGACTATCACGTCTCTGAAAAATGGAAATGTTGGTCCCTAGCTTTGTAAAATTGTTTGAGGTTTCAAAAAATCACATTCGTTTTTCTTTGTTCTAAAATCCTTTTTAGTTTCGTACACTGCGATTGGAAGTTTCGTTTTTCCTACCAAACTGCTTGCGTGCGTGGAAAAAAGAATAGAGTTCCGTAAATGTTCTGAAAAGCTATTTGCATGAGCGATATGTCAAAATATTTCATACGAAATGATTCATCTGACGAGCAGAGAAAGATGATAACTAGTTCACCTATGAGTATGCTAACGCGAAGGATAACATTCATAGATTTTGTAAAAAATATACTTTTAGAGTCCAGCCATCAATGCTCTCTCAGATTATGAAAGAAGCTGGCGATCCAAATTTTGGCGTACACCTGTGCTTATTCATGGGATCATTGAACTGGTTTTGACAGTGCTCATCATCATCCTTGAAATTATATCGTTGGGTCTCACGACATATAGGGCAACAGGTGCTGGTATGTGGGGTAGTATTCCATTCATGACAGCGGCTATTCTAACAATCCGACAAGGTAAGTTTTCCGTAAAGAAGAATGCTATTTAATATAATTCCAATAGACTTTAAGTAATCTAAATAATTTATTTTAGTAACTAGATGGGATCGTTCTAGAGTTTGGGCTACACGAGTCCTTATTGCTCAGATGGTTTTGCTTCTGTTCACTTTTATCCTGATTGGTATTGTCAATAACTTCGTTTCATCCAACAGTTTTCTTGTTTCAAGCGCTTACATAGGATATTACGAGTTGGATAGTAATTCTGTGGCAAAATACAGAGTAATGCAAGCACAATTGGCCTTTATTATCCTTTTAATGTTTGCCGGATTTGCCTATGTAGGATTCTATTTGTTTGTCACTTATGTGGCTCTTTGGAAACCGTTTGGTACTCTTGACACACCTCATCTGTTTAGTGAATGAACCAAGAGATGAGATTCTTCTTACAAACTTTATTTTCACATTATTTAAAGCATGCTTTTTACTGACAATGATTACTTTTGCATTGAAACTCTTAATTTTGGCAGCGAACGGACAAATAAAAATACAATAGAAGCTCTGTGCAAAGCTCATTCTAACAAAGCTCTACTCACGGTTGTGAGAAAACATTGAGCTGCATATATTAGCTATTCTACAGCACGTATTGGGTAAATACATTAGGTAAAAAACCAGCATTAGAATCATTATGTTGGTTCAATTTTAACACTACCGAATAGTATTTCTCGTATTTATTAGAACTTAAAGAAAAGTCGAAATTTCTAGCTCGATCTCACCCTCAAGATACGAATCAGAAATGAGACATGTTAACTATTTTGAGGTCATTTTAAGAATGTTTTGATTGAGCATCAGTCAAAGAACGGCACGATAGGATTAGTTTCATCGATCGACAAACTTATCCTTACAGAATAGTTTTTGAAAACTAAAGTATAATAAGAGTTACAAAGAAAGTCATAGAAAAAGCACTTTGTACAGATGGAATTGACCCCATCAGTTCATATTTTTTAATTATGCTCTACTTTTTTCGTGACATTCATGTTATTATGTGACTTTCAATAAAACATTTTCGTTCTCTTACGAAAAATAAGATAACGAACAGAAAATAAACAAACTGGAGAGATAGTAATGACGAATCCACGTGTATTGTATTACTTTTTCTCTTCTTGTCGATACTTCTGCTACTGTACACCTTCGAAACTAACGATACCGTAGCAGGGAAAGGAATCGAACCTTTTGATATGTGACTACCCATGTCGTCGAAATCGCCTAAGTTTTGATGATACATCGCGATTTTGATAAATGTTAGCGATTAAGTGCGATTGATCGCCAATTTTTTGAGTAACCCCGATTTATTACGATTAATCACCGATTTTTCAAGTAATATAAATGCATCGCGATTAATCGTTGACTATTTTGAGCTTTGTGATTGGTCGAAACTAACTGCGAATTTTCAGATATTTTCACCAAAAACATATTTTAAAGTTTTATAACATACTAGAAGACAATTATCTAACTCATTAATTCTTGATTTATTAGCTTAGATAAACAAAATGATGAACTTGTTGATCTCTTCTTGTTTAGTCGAACTGTATCATATTAAATTACGTAGTCTATTACAATGATTGGCTTATATCACCAATTGTTGATTAGTTTCAACAGAAATTTTTATTGTTTCCTATACAAACAAAGATTAGTTTTCGATCATTATAATTACGTGCACTGTAAAAAAAAGAGTAGAATAATAAACCCTTGTCCTTTCTACAAATCATGCTAAACCCTTGAAGGGTTTATGACAACGCCATAAACCATTAAAGGGTTTATGAAACGAAGGGTATATGAAAAAAGATGATACAAGAAAAAAGGGTTTATTAATCTGAGATTTAAGGAGAAGGGTATATGATTTTATCTCCAAGGGTATTTTAATATGCGGTTTCAATAAAAGGGTTTATTACTTTCGTACAAAGGGTATTTTATTCTACGGTCTCGAGAAAAGGGTTTATTACTTACTTAAAAAGGGTATTTTATTCTACGGTGAGGGATTTATTGTTCTACTCCATCATTAAAAGGATTTTTTATTCTTCGTTCAAAGGATTACACTTTTTCAACTGATATATATACCATGAAAATTTCTCACAAGACACTTCAAACAATTTAATATAATAAAAATGTTAATCCAATCATTTTCTCACAATGCTGCCATTCATGCATCAATGCACTTTTCATTTCGTACCTGTTTCGTAAAACATAACGGTATGATATAGAGGCGCTAATTTCGCTAATAAATTTTGAAAAATTTCGAGCTAAACTTCAATCCGCACATTGTTTAAAAATAACAATCAGACGGCTTCATGTGAGCACTTTCATACAAAAACTTTGAGTTACATCAATCTGAAAGATACTATGGGAATTGCGGATTTACTCCAAACTCGCAGTGGTATTCAGAAAAAAAAGTTTGTCTTTAAATCCATCCAAGAGAACAAATTGAAGAAGGCATTTTACTTCAATATATTTATATTCTTCCTTTAGTTGGTTGAAAATAAGCTCGAAATAATGCAAGTAATAACATTTTAAAAAGAATTCCAGATTCTCTTTAATTTAGAGCAATCGCCACAGCTAATGGAAAATAAGGGTGATTTACTTATATATTTGTTGTAGGCAAAATTGGAATCCGGG
>OENM01001452.1:16450-29982 GCA_900239745.1 Rotaria magnacalcarata | reverse complement strand
AGGATTTGATAGATTCATAGAGCCGATTTCGTGCTTATTTTTACACCAACTTTCAATTGCTGAAAGATCAATGACACCACTTTGATGCTAGAAAGACCTCTCTCTGTTGATCATCATTTTCGTCTTTTGAAGGTATGAGGTTTTCAGTGTCTTCATTGTCCTTCATCTCATACAAAATTGATACAACCGATTTCTAGAGAAAATATATAGTCTTTTAGAGCATCGAACGATGAATCTTTTTACAACAAAGATTGAGCTGCATTGAGGATAGTCAGCGAAGATGTTGAAGAAATAAGGAAACCCTCATTCTTTATGGGCCACCCGATATATATATATATATAAATAAATCATTGAGATTTCTATCGATAACATTTATAAGATAATTCTTCTAAAACTATCGAAGCTCTGTTTTCTTACAGTTTAAAAAAGGATTCCACCCCTGATAATCACCACTATTGAAATGTTTGGATATGACATGATTATTTTCAACTATTAGATAAATCAATTCAAAGAAAAATTTTCATATTTTTGAGACAAATAATTAATATAAATATTTGTTTAAATATATAAAAGATATTGAATTTTCAATAGAGATTCAAATGAAATTGCAACGGGTGACGATCGTCGCATATATTTATCCTCATCGAGATGTTCAAGTCGTGTGAATCGACCAACAAATAATAATTCTATGGATTGCTTCACTCGTCATGATCAATCTTTTTATAGAATTCTTCAAGGACCTGAAAATTCAAGACAATTAGTAGATTGCCAAATAATCATTGTTAATCCTCGTCAAAGGTTTTGATTTATTTTTCTAATAAAATATTTTTGATAAAATATTTTCTATAGAAATTATGCTGAAGAAATATCTTCTCGTCTTGTTTGCCATGATCTTGTAACATCGATAATACTTCTTCGAGAAGATTTTACATTAACTCAAGCTATTGAAAATGCTACACATGAACAATGCCTTTATGGAATAATTGCAATGCCAATGCATGAAGAACGCCGTACCGCATCTTTTCATATTCTCCATGGACAAACAGAAGGTTTTGTTGTTCTTTTTATTTAAAATTTATTTGAAAAAAGAAAATCTGGTTTTAGAACATCGTAATTTAACATTAGAAGATGGTTATCATATTGTTTTAACAAATTTTACTTTTTATAAAGAACGTCTTCGAAGTGATCAAATAAATTCTTATAGTAATGAAAATCTTCCATCAATTGTTTATTCTGAATCAAAAGAAAATTTACATGAACAAAAATCCAATTCATATATTGATTCAGCATTATCTATTGGTGATAGATTACCATTATCAATGTTATTATGTCTTTTAGCTGATGGACGACAACTAACATTAGATGAAATTGATCGTATACTTGTTTATTTACTTGAAAAAAAAGCCAAAATGTTAACATTACCTCTGGGAACATTACCACCGCTACCTATTCAATATGCAAATATTAAAACAAATAATCAAACAGGTTAATTTTCTTACTTCTTCTTGTCTCTTTTTCAGGAAAAGATCATAACTTTATCTTCGATGAATTTTAATCCTTTACAATATTATTAGAATGAAAACAGTTTTTCAATGAAATCAATTGAGAGTGTAAACTGACTGTTTTAAAGTTGAAACACTTGAAAATCTCTTTTACTTATGAATAGTATCACAGAAAAGAATCTCTCTGAGTAAATTTTTCTTCTTATTTTCCAACGGATATCATGATGAGTGTTCTCATCGTAAACAATATTGAAAAGTTCGATTGTTTTTCAAACATTGATTTGACATTGTTGCTGTTTTTTTTGAAAACAAAAAGGCGATGGTCAACCAATATTACCATCAGATTTATCTTCAACTATTGCTGAACAGATACGTCAAATTCTTTCAACAAATATGATAAAATCTTCATGTTTTAATTCTAAAGAAGAATTTGACATTGAAAATCGATCAATAAAAACTTCTGCTGATTCTTTATCAAATACAATTAAAATTGAAGATAAAAATATTTTAAAATCAAATATTAATTTGAAGGACGAAAGAAAAGATTTCAATGATTATCAACAAAGATTTCAATGTCAAATACAATCATCAGGACATCAAACTTTATCAGAAGAAAATCAAAATTCATTATCATATTCTTATTCACAATCAAATCAAAATTGTCCATCTCTCGTTTCATCTGGATTTAATTATTCATCGTCACTATCATCATCGATACCAACAAATCAAAATTCATTTATTACATCAAATTATTCTTTATATGACACATATGATAAAAATTTACTAATTAAATCTCCATTAAAACAAACAGTAGTACAAGTAACGAAATCTGATATTGTTGGTAAATCATCTGAATATTCATATCCATCAACATCAATGACAAATCAAAATCTTTATCAGGCAATGCCAAATTCAGCAGCAGCTGATGCAGCAGCTGCTATTTTTCAGGCATATTCACAATTAAACAGTCGAACAACAACAACAGCAACAACAACAATGCCTTCCATGATTAATCAACAAACAAATTTTCAACAACAAAACCGAAACTAATACGAAATACATTAGTAAACTTATTTAACTTTTTTTTGTGATGATTTTTGTTTATTAAAACTTTATTATTATTAGAAAATAAATCATCTTCTATTGAAATAAAAACAATAAAACCAAAGATTCGTAATCAACATTAATGCTCAGTAGATTAATCAGATCGATTTTATTTTATTCAGAAAACAAATTTTTCAAAATTTTGTTGCATAGAAATTATTTTTGTAAACGATAAAATTTAATTCTATAGAAATGGTATCTAGTTTTTTTCAGAAAACCGCCTAATTATAACCAATCAATGAGATAAAACATTCAACTGATAAATCTCTTTGTTACTTAGAATAAAATAAAAAATTCTGAAATATATTGATTTGTTGAGAAGAAGAAAAAAGAAGTCACCCCCTTCTATTTCCAAATCGCTTATATTTTGCTTCGAACAATTATGACTATTCTCATAAAGATTCGAGGTACATAGCAGAGCTCCGCGTGGGACGGGATGGGACGAAAAAAATCGTCCCGTGGGATAGATCGAAACATTTCGTACTGTGGGATGGGCTAAAGATTTAAAAAAAAACCATCCCATGGTATGGTACAGTCTTCGTAACTGTCCCATCCCACGGTATGGGACACAAAAATGTTTCGTCCCATCCCATGATCCCATGGGACATATCAATAATCATATATCCTATTAGACATCACATCTATGCGAGTACTTATCGAGCTACAAAAACGATGATGTCATGTTATCTTATCGTATGTTCATAATTCTTCTTTTACTTTCATTATCAAAAGTACATCAGTCTCACAATAAATACAAAATATTACAATGTATGACAAAATAGGAACGAACAAAACAACACAAAAAAAGTGAAAATAGTGTTTTTAAATACAAAACAGTTTGAAAAAAATAAATATTATTAAAAATGTAGAAAAGTTATTCTTGTACATCATGGCACAAATTTCATATTTTCCATAGACCGAATGAATAGAATATTGTTGACTTGTTTAGGATCCAATGGAGTTCATGGGGTATTTGAATTTGCGGCCAATTCAAAATGCTTATACCGCTACAGTTTTTATTTTGTCACAAATAGAGATGATTTTAATGAATTCGATTTTGCCGCAAATTCATATTCCCCATCATATGTCTATGTCAAAGTAATTGTATGTCGTAAAAATTTAGTGTATTTATCAATCGATTCTGTCCCGCGGGACGAGATACAAGTTTTTAGTCCTATGGGATGGGACGGAAAATTGTTAGTACCATGGGATGGGATGTCAAAAAATATAATTCAGTCCCATCCCCATCCCATGGTACACTTTTCAGAAGAGTTGCATCCCATGGGTCCCATGGGATGGGATAGGATGGGACCGTCCCGTCCCACGCGGAGCTCTGGTACATAGTATGAATATGTACATTAAAATGTAAAAGTTGTTAAGATAATTTTATTTAAATTGAACTTAATTTTTTAGAAAAGATAAAAGATAATTGTCTTAAGAATAACTCGATAAGTATTTTGTATATTATATTGTTGAAAAATGATTTGAATGATGATTCTATTATTTGATGAGGATCCTTCTTATTTGGCCCTAAAACTCTTTTTCTTCATTTATCTATTCTATATATAGTTCGTTCTTAATTAATTCTCAACTCGTTCCTCTCTTAACTCGTCTCTAAGTTATTACTACGGAAGAAGATTAGATATTACAATAAAATAATAGATAGACTTCATAGAGATTAATTTGTCTTTCGTATAACTAAACAATCAAGAAATAGACATGATTATAATCTACTATTACTTTTTGAATAAGTGTGCCTTCACAGTTCGACTAAATGTTATTAATAATTGAACGCCATTCAGTTAGTTGTTCTTGTGTTCATTCCAATGTATTTCAATAAACTCATATATATGAATATGTATAGGGAATTGTGTTTGGATTCATCAACTACAATTCTCGCCACGTTTGTTTATACGAGAAAAGTGATTGACAATTGATTCATTGACAGTTCATATGTCAACGCAAGGGGGAAACGGCAGACTTGAAGTAGAAAAGTACATCAAAGTACGTCAAAGTAGACTACTTGAAGTAGTTCAAAGTAAGACCAAGTAGCTGAAGTAGCTTGAAGTAATTTCAAGTACTTCAGGCAAATCTGAAATTGAAAAGTACTTCAAAGTAAACTACTTGAAGTAGCTTAAAGTAGCTGAAAGTAACTTGAAGTCCAAAAGTCTGCTGTTCCCCCTTGTGTCAACGACATGAAGTTAATATCATACGATATTAAAGAAGGAATAAAATAGAAAACAATCGAATATCATGCGGTATATAATGACAAGATCGCTAAATAGTATCACTTGTAGATATTGTCCAAACATAATATTGAATGAAGTCTGGAGATGATGGAATGAATGTTTCGACGATAATATTCAAATGCTTTTTAATGTTCGAAGAAATTCAAAATAAGTCGATTAATAAATTTCTAGTATTTTACAGCAGCGAAAGTTTTTATGTAACTACACAATGTATATAAAGAGAGACTACCGTTTTGACAAAATTTACTTCTGCAGAAACACTGCAAAAGTAAATTCCGTATACACTAACTTTATATTGAATTATACATGACATTGTGCAATTACATTAGCGCACTAATATATAGTGACGAAATACATAACCAACGAATGTTTTATCCATTTTTCGTATAATATCTACGTATCGACTGTATATAACTAGCGAACGATAGTATTTTTCTACTATACGAAGAATCCGAATTAGAATCGGTTGAAATCTTCGAAATCTCTAATAATTTGATATTTTTTTCACTGGGAACATGAGGATTTCTATGCAACGTAATCATCAAATGATGTTCATTCACTTGACTTGTACATATCTAACCAAATTGATATTGATATCCACTATCTGTTTACATGATTGATTTATAAATCTTTCTCTCATAAACCATCAAATTTAATCTCCTCTTCGCTGGTAAATTATAGTTGTCGAGGTCATTACTAACTAAACGTAGTATTCCTGGCCTATTCATTGAAAATTTAATTGAAAATGGTGAATATGATGAAGCACTTCGGGTGTGTAAAGTTTTTTCGTTGAATTGATTTATCTGATCAAATTCATGAAAACAAATTCGTTTATCCTCAGGCCAATTAAAAAATCATTTATCAAAACTTCGTTCACATCTTGGTGTTCTTCTGTTGTGTAGAACACTTCTTTATCCAACATTTGATGAACAAGATATATGAAGTCAATTTGCTTTAGAAAATGCAACAAAAGAAACAATTCTTTCTCCAATTATCTCAATCTGATCAAGGATTTTTTCAATCGATTTCCGAAGAAAGTTCTTCTTTATAAGAAATTCCTAAAGATCATGTTCCACTGAATATTTCACAAAAATACGTTTTACTTAATCTATGTCGACTTTTAGATTTAACGAGAAAAATTTAATTTATTTAACTTTTATAAATGAAAACTAAAAGTAAAAATTGAGAAAAATACAAATAATTAACGAAATCAAAGTTGGAACTAATAATCAAACTAAAACATTATTGAACATTCGCAGTTTCAATGAATTACTTTTTTTAATAATGCGAGACGAAACACTATAACAATATTTTAATTGTTAAAATCTAGTATAAATTATGACAGAAACATTTTTGTTGATAACAAGTTGAAAAAGACATGAATTTTTCGAAGACTTTTAGATATATTCAATTATATTGATAATATTTGAAATCGATTATATATAGAATAAATATATGGTAAAGAATCATAATTTAGTCAATGAGATTATTATCTATTTTCCTGGTTATGGATCTATCCAACATCAGCTATGAGAAGAGAATTCATATTCTGTTCTATAATATATTTTAGTTAATATAAATTATCTCTTTTATGATTATCAATGTGGCCAATTATCTAATTAGTTTCTACAACAAAATCATACTTATTTATAACGATTAATTGCATAATCATAATGCTTAATTGACATGAGATACTCTTTTTTTTATTTGTTTTTCATATAAGATTAATTTCAAATGTACATCAGTCAATATTAGATCTCTCTCTCTGAAGTAATTATTTCTTGAATTTGTAATTGAGATGCTTGAGAGGAAAATGAGAAAAACAAAAGAAAAATTTTGATATTGAAAAATATATCTTGATCTTTTTTTCCTCTTTAATAGTCAGTCGATTAGAATGTTTGAAAATATGCTGCAAAATCTAATAATCGTTTTATAAAGAACCATCAAATAAAAATTAGTTACTAATGTAATGTAATTTAATTAACCCAAATTGAAATTCAAAAAACAAAAATTAATTGATAATGTTTTTGACAAAAAGAAAAAAAAACATTCACTAAAATAAAATAATAATAATAAATTGAACAAAGAATATTTTAATGTGTTTTTTTTTATAAAATATTTAAATTATTGAAGACATAATTGTTTTTCAAGATTAAATTTAAGACCTTTTGGACATGATAGTTGTCGAATTAAATAATCTATGGTTAAATAACTTTTAATTAAGATCATAGATTAAAAATAAAATATTTTCTAACCATTACTGCTTGATACACATAAGAAGTATTTGCCTTGATTTTTCAAATGTTCATCAATAAAATATCCTGATGATCGACAACGAAAGTATTCTAAATATAGGACGAAAAACAAATTCATTTTTTATTCTTGCAAATCAAATATTAATGAATTAATCGAACGTTTATCACATGTTGTACCAGTCCATCCTTGTTGACATTGGCAATAAATATAATTAGAAGAACCAATTGATCGTTGTTTACAAACACCTTCATGTAAACAATATGATGATGTACAAGTACCAATTACACCTTTAGAATATATATCGAAATCATAATTATGAAAATATAATTGATTATTTACTTTGTCTTTCACAATAATCTCCATCAAAGCCTGATCGACAAAGACATTTTGATTGATATATTGTTGCTCCATCGTAGATTGGACGAACAGCACAAGCGCCATTTGACAAACATTGAATTCTATCACACAATTGTTTATCTTGAATAGTCTTATTCAGAAACTTTTATGCAAAAAAATAAAAATACCTGTTCGAATTTCGCATTTACTACCACTAAAACCACTTGGACAATTGCAGAGATTTGTCGTGGGATCTCTAACACCTTCATTATCACATTTTATTTGAGGTGAAGGTGTAACAGGCGTAACAGGCGTAACAGGTGTAACAATATTTTCACCTAAGAAAAAGGAAAATGTTTTCTTTCTCGAAATATTTCTTAAATTGAGTACCACATGGTTTTGTTGAATGTATTATTTCTCCTTGTGTATTATAACATAAACATGAAAAAGATTGATTTATGTCAGTACATGAAATAACTGATGATCCAGTTCCACATGGGTTTGGACGTCGATCACAAATTCCTTTAACAAAAAAAATAAGTAATTGAATAAATAGATTTAAATAATCTAATTGATAAAATAAAATAAAATGAACGCTGACTACAAGGTTTATCATATCTTGTTGAACCATCTGGGCATGTACAAATAATTTGACCAGTAAAGGTATCAAGGCAATGATAGCCATTGTTTGGCAAAAAATATGAATTAGGTAAACCTGGTTGATCAAACTGACATGGATTTGAACCATCATTACAAACTAATAAAAAGAAACTATTTCATATTACGATTTTGTCTTTTAACTTACATATACAATTACAAATTACAATAGAAATTAACAAAAATAAAACGGTAGCGAGCATTCTTTTATCTATTTCTTATGCAGTGATCAATTAATACAATTTTTCTTAAATAGAAAATATTAACACTGTATTGTTTCTTACTTTAAATATGAATGATCGAAATGGATTCTATTATTATCCATTATATAAAATAATCGAAGAGAAACCTTGAAAGTAAATTGATTTTAAGAATGTCTTTTATATATAATAATAAATAGATTCTATTTCACTTTTATCCTTTTGACAATATTCAATGTCTCACCTTCAAAATCTATATCTTACTTTTTTTTGTATTTTATTTAACTATTTCGTTGATGAATAAAATGATTCTTTTTAGAATATCTTGAGAACATGCCTAATTGCAGTTCGAATATAAATGGAAAAAACAGCGCACCCATGTTAAAATCGCAAAAATGCAAAAGATTAAATTTTATATAAATTATTAATTAATAAATCATATCAATTTCATTTACTTTTTTGCTATATTAACATGGATGCACCGTTTTTTATTCTATTTATATTCGAAGTGATAGTAGTCAGTTCGGTGCCAATTTATTTTCGAACTCAAATTGGGCAACTCATGTCGTTTTCGGTGCGTCGTTGCTGGCCGTCGTAACGACTGCCGTTTTTAGTCGTTTAGGGACGTTCACGGACCGTTCTATACTACACGGGCACCCATTTCTTAAGGACATCTAGCCAATAGTGTATTTCTCTTTGTAGATATTACAATTATGTATAAATATGTACTGTGCGTATGATTTCTCCGATTATTTGAAATACTACAGAAGTCGAAGCAGTCTAGTGAATCCTGTAGCACGGACGAGATCACGGTAACCACACCTTGACACCCCGTCATATCCCACCCTCACCCTTACCCTTAAGTTGTAATATTCCTGGATTGTCTTTTTGTGAAAAAATTTAAAAACACGGTTATATTCTGAATAAACTTTGAAGTGAAATATAATTATTATACGTTGCATAAAATGATAGTGTATTGCTATTTTTGAGAGTATGAAAGAGAACTTTTATTATAAGCATTAATTAAATATAAGTTAAAGAATGGAAAATCAATCCAAAAAATAACATGATTAAGATAAGATCAGTTCGACGAAAAACAAACAAACAAATAAAACAACAAAAGACGACAATAAAAAAAATCGTTCTATGTTTTCTATTTGTTGAAAAAAATGTCTTCGATAATATCGTCGAAGAGGTGATTTACTAGATCAACCTCTTTTGATCGTAATGTTCATTTCCTTTAATGGTATTATGCACACTTGAGATTCTGTCTATGATAAAAACAAGAAAATATATTTAATGAATTTTCATTAGAAAAAGCACTTACTATCATTTCAATAGAATAACTTGACGAAGTTTTATTTTCATCAGAAAAAAATGATGACTAAAAATTCGGTGTTACTTTTGAAAGAAATTTTAAAAATGATAATTTACCGTTGGTTGTTTAGTAACGACGGTATTAATATTTCTTACATCATTTCCCCGGTCGAAGAAAACGATCAGTAAACGGCGGTATCCAATACAAATACGGCCCATTTTACGTGCCGTATTTTGCCCGTATAACGGGGACAGTAATACGGCCGTATGTTCTATAGAATACGATAATATTACACTGACTTTACGAGGTTTTACGGCTGATATACGGTGTCCGTGTATGGCCGTAATACGGCTCCTGTTAAAACGCCTTAATACGGCTTAAAACGGCCGCTTTACGACGGAATACGATGTAAAAACGACCGTTTACGGTAATGTTACGCCAGTTCACGATGGTCCGTTTTGATCGACCTGGGCTGCTGTTTGATTATTAATATTTGTTTCAGTACAACAACAAAAAAAGTCTTTCCAGCTGGAACAATTGTTCATCTAGAAATTAAAAATATCGATAAGATTTTTCATTGTTTTTCTTCAAACTAAGAATATTAATATGGGTAAAGTGTGTACACATAATTCGTACAACAAGAGATCACATGGAAAAAATAGTTCGTGAACATTTACAAGTATACGACAATCATAACATTTCTTTCCTTACTATCAACCAACGTCTCGTTGGTTGAAAATATGGGAGACCGGAATTTTGGCCCAAGGAATTTTCGGACCAATTTTATACAAATTCATTTAACCCGAAAAAAAAACGTAATTTTTTGAAACTTGGTTTCTAGATTTTTTAGTGGCGAGCGAAGCGTCGTACTGCCGAGCGAAACGACGTGATGTCGAGCGAAGCGTCGTAGTGCTGAGCGAAGCGACGTAGTGCTGTAGACCGTTTATTTCTATACTGCAGTTCAATAACATTTTCCTGAGTAAACTTTATGCGTATGGTTACCTTTCTATGTCAGCAGGGAAAAAATAATACATGAATTTGGCACTATATCTTCTACAGCCAAGTTCATCTCTTCTTCAATTAATATACGTCCCTTCGCTCGGCACAACGACGCTTCGCTCAGCACTACGACGCTTCGCTCGGCACTAAAAAAAATCTAGAAACCAATTTTCAAAAAATTACGTTTTTTTTCAGAGTTTAATGAATTTGTATAAAATTGGTCCGAAAATCCCGTGGGCCGAAATTCATGTAACCCGAAAATATCCTCTTTCGTTTCTATAAGTGATTTATCTAATACATTTAGAACAATCCACATTTCTTTTACTACAAAAAAATGATACTAGTAGTTAAAAATGACATTAAGATTTTTTTGAAAGAGAGACGTTACTATTTAGTATTATTATTACAACGAATTGTCTTGATACTACAGTTCACATTTGTTTATTTATTATAATTTAATAGTTTTATTTAGGGGTGCACCAAAACCATTTTTCTCTGCATAAAGATGATACTTTTTCGTTGTGAAGACCCCAAAACCAACCAAAGCTTTGTGCCAGTTAGATGCAGCTATGGATGCAGCTTTGTTCGCTCTACTTGATACTAGTAATTTTGATACCAAAACCAATGACAAAAGCACTAGTATCGAGTAGAGCAAACAAAGCTGCATCTAACTGGCACAAAGATTTGGTTGGTTTTGGGGGTCTTCATAACGAAAGAGTATCATCTTTTGTGCAGAGAAAAATGGTTTTGGTGCACTCCTAGTTTTATTTTATATTTGGTAAGTTTTCATGGAATACACAGCATAGTATTTACGAATGAGGAAGTTTTTGCTTAACAAAAATCAATTCTGTTGAAAAATCCTATCATTTTATATGAAATTAATAAAATTTTTATCAGTCAAAAGATATATAATTATATAGAGTGACCTTCATTTTTCATAGAATGTTTCTAGTTTGTTTCTAACATGTATGAGAATATGTTATTGATTTGTAAACAATTGATCAATGATTCTTACCGTGAAATGAAAATGATGATGCACGCTCGCCATGTTTGTGTTTTCTTTTATAGGATATCGAGAATGTAGCAACTAATAACCTATGTAGATTGTTATCGATCGACAAATTTATTCAATAACAAGCCGAAAAGTTATGCATAGAATATCTTTATATATGAGTGGTATGACAAAGGCAGTATCTCATTTAAAGAAGCTAACCAATAGCAAACATATTTATTAAGATGACCGTTCTTCCTAGTTAATTGCTAGTCCGGAGTTATTCCTTATGCTTTTCTTTTCATATAATATTCACTGTGAAAAATATCATCCTGCATAAAAAGAACAAAGTATTCTTCTTTCAATGTTTTGCAAGTTTACCTAAATGAATGGCTACAAACAGATGGACGATCTCCACCAATACAAATATGAAATTTTTTGAAACATATATAGTCGACTTCTTTAATCTTAAAACAGTTGATCCATCAGCGAAATTATTGAAAAATACAAAAATGTTAAGAAACCTAAACGAACCATGTATTTTATGTTTTTGGTAAAAAAAACGTTGAATTATACAAGTTCTCGATTTATTTTAGAGAGACAAGCATGATTATACTAGAAAACTTCGCTAATGTTCTACGAGCGCTTATAATTAAATCCTAGTTCATACGTCGATCGATGTCGATACTCGAGCAATAAGTAATCGCATAATTCAAACGTTCATACATGATTTCTTTTGTTGAATATGTAGGCAATTGAATAGCAAAGACACATGTATAAGATCTTACACAGAAAAAACAATCATATAATTCAATTCATTGTTAAAATAAAATTCATAATATTTTCTGATTAAAGTATCACTATACAGTGTTAGTTACGGCACATTTCCGAAAACTCAAGTAGGCGAGATTCTGAGATCTATTCAATTTGCATCAGAGACAAAAGTATCTTATAATTTTATCTTTCTTCCCACGTAAAAATATTTCAGGTCAAACCGCTTCATACCGCGGTTTTTCCACCACACCGCGGTTGATTTTGGGAAACCGCGTCTTCTAGCGGTTTTCTGTAGCTGCGATCACAGAAAGCCACGGTGTTTGCATTATCAACCGCGGTCTACGAAACCTGAGATAACCACTAATAGGGTAAACCGCGGTGTTTGCATTATCCACCACGGTCTACGAAACCTGAGATAACCAGCAATCGGATAAACCGCCGTGTTTTCATTATCAATTGCAGTCTGCGAAACCAACAACATTCGTGATTAGGCAAACCTCGTTGTAAGTATCATTGATTGCTATGTACGGAACCAATGTATACCATTGATGTCATAAACCGCGGTGTTAGTAGGATACACCGCGAGCGGCGAAATTTATGCAAACCCTTTATGTGCTAAGCCCCTCTCTAGACACCATCCACAACAGTATCACACGTAAATATGAGCTCAGAAGAAGTTTTTATATTGGGCAACTATAGGTAGACAGAAAAATGTTTTCATTTGTTGATGTTCTTTATATATATTTTCAATATGGCTATTACAGATACTGCTGGTTTTATATGAAGCTATTTCAATAACAGATTGAAAATTTTTAACGCGAAGTCGAAAAAAGTAATTATTCATACAGAAATCTTATCTAGTGATAAAGATGAAAATGAACATGATGAACCGAAATTGCAATCAGTAAACAAATCAGCTAACGATCAAATACAAGATATATATATTATACATGATCTTGCTCAATGGTTAAAACCAACATTCGAAGAAATTGAATATTAATTTGAAACTTTTAGTTTTTGTTGTACTTCTGAACACTTAATTTTGTTTTTTTTAATATGCATTTGATTCGCGAAATCAATTAAAATAAACTATTGAAATACAGTCAATTAATGAAAATAACGATTTTAAAAAACTTCAACGGGGGG